>JAESUZ010004242.1:0-116265 GCA_017311185.1 Proteles cristata cristata
GAGCCAGCCTGGGGGAGCAGGACCCCTGAGCCACAGCCCTGACATCTCTCCACCCCACGGGGGGGCCAAACTGGCACGCTTCAGGAACGCACGCAATAAACCCTCTTTTTGGCAACCCACTCATGCCAGAAAGGTCAGTGCCTTTCCAGAAGTTTCCATTCCTGTTAAATTAAGCTATTTCTGACTTGAAAAAACAACAACAACAAAACCCATCCTGCCAATGGAGTGTCCTCCCTCAGTCCTGGTATGGTCCCTTCCTGTGAAAACTGGTCACTTCAGAGGAGGCGAAGCCAGCCATCCACGGACCTCCATCACTCCTGCAGGGAGACAAACACAGTGATTTCAGCGTGTTTTGCTTTTAATTTAGACAAAGCATGTATCTGTGAGTCTTTCCCCTCGAATACAGTATTGTGGGTCATTTTAGTGGTATATCTGTAAAATGTGAATAACAGAAGGTATGTGTCTATACCCAGGCTTTTTAGGTCTCTGGAAGACTTTCTCTTATACATAGCAATATACATTCCTCTGTCACCTTGCAGCAAAGCACATGTAACCACTGTCCTGGGCATCCCCCTGTTCGCTCCCTCAACGTCTAGTTAGCAGGGACCCAAAGATCCCGTGAGTCAGTGTGTATCTTTGTGTGTATCTTTGTGTATAGCTGTGTCATTGCATACAGCCACAACCTGGTGCTAATGCTTTCCCCGCAGCACTCTTTGGTGGTGGCCGATTCCTCCCCCACTGACAGCACGGCTGTGAGATGCTCTGTATAGCGAGATTTCAGTCAGGGGCGTTGCGTGTGGCTTTTATCCTGCAGTCCCACATGAAAGATGTGGACTTACTTCATGCTCGACACTTACCACTTACTTCTCATCTTGTCGTCCTGCTTGACTTTAACAGAATAAATCGTGTCTTTGAGTGAGTAGAACATGTCTTTGACTTACCTACAGCCTGTCTTTTTTAAAATCAGACTGTCCTCACCATTAGTCAAATTCTTAAGCCATTGACGAATTGTGGGGTTGATTATTTGCATGTGTGTAACTTCATTCCAGCCTAGCTAGGGTTGATCGACTTGCAGTCAGGACACAGGTTGTATTAGTTAGCGGTAGCCATGGTTATGCTGTGTAACAAGCAACTGTGAGATCTCAGTGTGTGGTAAAGTATTTCTTTAGCTCATGATTGCACAGACCATGATACTCTGCTCCATGTGTTTCTCCTCCTCCTGGAACCAGCAGCCTGGTGGGTGCACAGGAGAACAAACCGAGACACAAAGGTGTTTTTCCACATGGCTGATTATGTCACCCCGCTAACCTTCCATTGCCAAAGCAAGCCTCGCAGCCAGGCTCAGAGGGGTGGTAGGGTGTGCCCCAGCTCTTCGGTGGGAGAAACCAGGACATCACGTGTCAGAGTGTGGAAACCGGGTGTGAAGAATTCATGCCGTGGATGTGCTACATCCCCACAGCAGCATCTGCTGTTATGGGGAAGCACTCAAGCCCCGTGGCCCCAGAAGCCAAGTCCCCAGGGCCAGGCCGCCTCTGCCTCTCCCTAGCCACATGGCCCTGAGCAAGGTACTTGTCCTGGCTGAGCCTCTGAGTGTCATCCTCCGTCACTGGAGAAGGAAGGCCTGGGGAGCTCAAGGGAGCCGATCCATGTTCTCCATGTGCTCAGAGGCGGCGCCCCGTGCAGACAAGCTTGCGGAAGTGTTTGCTCTTCTGTTTGCATCACCCCCTCTGGTCCTGGAGGGAAAGGCCTTCCTGGAACGGATGTGCTGGAGCCACGGCAGGAGTGCAGATTTCCGTTGCTTGGGACGATGAGAAGGGGTTCTCTTCGGGAGCAGCTTTGTGGGGCCTCAAGGCAAGACAGGAGTGGGGAGAGGCCATTTAATAAAAGTTATTTAAGGGGCACCTGGGTGGCTCAGTCGGTTAAGCATCGGACTTTGGCTCAGGTCATGATCTTGCGGTTCATGCGTTCGAGGTCCACATCGGGCTCTGCGCTGACAGATCCTCTGTTCCCCCCTCCCCTGCCTCTCCCCTGCTCTATCTCAAAAACAAACATTAACGAAAAAGCTTTTTAACAAATAAAAATTATTCAAGATTAGAGTGAATATTTACTGAGGGAAAAATTCACAAGTTAGATTTTTTTTAAAGAGGATGAATACCACACATCTCATTTTTACTTCTGGCTTCTGCCAGGCGACCCCAGCCTGCCTCATGTGAGTTCTGGAATGGTGAAGAGATTCAGAAATGGGGGCAAAGCAAATGCATTCTGAGGCTGCTGCTGCGGCACTTAGCAGGGCAGTTCCACTATCTGTCTGCTGTGTTCCGTGACCCGCTGATGTCAGCATGCAGGGTTTGATGACATTGGTGATGGTGTGGCCTTTGGTGTGGGCCATCACACTTGTGCAGGAGGAACTGCGTGGGGTTCCCTGAGGCAGCTGGGGACACAGGGACACTGGACACTTGCTCCGTTCTCAGACCTGTCTGCGGGGGTACCACAGGCCTACCTACAAGCACAGATGTTCTGAGAGCCTGTTTCATGCACTTCTCGTTAAGAGAAGAAAGCAATGCCTCTGTTTGTGTCTCTCATTCATGTGTGCTGCATCTTGAGTCCTGGTGGCCCACATAAACATCCCAGTCAACCCAAGCTGGAGAGTGTGCCCCATCTGAGTTCCCCACCAGGTGCCCCAGAGGCCTGTGGTCATTCCAGCAACACCTGACACAGGCAGGTGGAGAGGAATGGCTCAGTAGACCTAACGGAACGCGATGACTATGTCTTGGCAAGTTTCACGAAAGCATGGGGCTATGCTAGCTTAAATCTGGTTATCAGATCAAAGATGAAGCCTACTAGATGGCGTTATCTGGCCCAGCAAGGACCATGTGGAGGGATGTTCAGGGCCGTCAGTCGTAGCTCACTAAACCTTCAGCCCAAGGAGTGCAAGCCAGGGTTCTGTGCATGTTTGTGGTTCTTTGCTCGGTCCCTGGTATGAGTAGGCGCTTAATTTCTACACAAGCATCGAATGAGCGAAGACCTAAAACCGACCACACAGAATGGATCACCCAGCAGCACTGTCTGTGCAGAGCCCAATGTGAGGCTCAAGTTCAGGAACCGTGCAGCCATAACCTGAGCCCATATCAAGAGTCAGACACTGACTGAGCCACCCAGGATCCCCCAATTTAATATATATTTTAATTTTTTTAAATGCTTATTTTATTTTGAGAGAGAGGAAGATTCCAGGATTTTTTTCTAGACATGAAAGTCTTCTAGGCCCTTAGCATGCTCTTTCCCATGTCATGCCTACAGTGCTTAATTCCCTTCCGGTGTAGGTGAAGATGCTATGGCTGGCAGAGGCCTACTACCACGTGAAGTGATGGATTCACACATCTCCTTCCCTTCTCTCTCCTGCCCATTTTTGTCTTCTCCTAAGAAACAGGATTATACTAATCATATGGTTAAAAGTCTTTATTTAGGTCGGTTGGGTGGCTCAGCTGTTTAGCATCTCACTTTGGCTCAGGTCACGATCTCACCGCTCAAGAGTTCGAGTCCCACATTGGGGGAGGGTGAGCCCCGCTTCTCTCTCTCTCTTAAGAAATAAAATAAGATAGGGGTGCTTAGGTGGCTCAGTCGGTTAAGTGTCCAGCTTTGGCTCAGGTCTTGATCTCACGGCTCCTGGGTTCGAGCCCCACCTCAGGGTCTCTGCTGTCATTACAGAGCCCCTTTCAGTTCCTGTCTCTCTCTCTCTGCCCCTCCTCAACCGTGCTTTCTGTCTGTCTCAAAAGTAAATAAAAGCATCAAAAAATTTTAATAATAAAATAATCTTTTTATTTAACAGTGTTGGGAATTTCCCCCTAGATATTTTTCAGCATTGCCTTGAATTACTGTATAATATTCCACTATAAAGTTACAGAGTAGTTTACTAATCCCATCTCAGAATGGGATTTTTCCTATTTGTTCCCAGTCGTTACCTTGGTTATAAAGGTCATTGGCAGTGCGCTTCACTTACATCTCTGTAAGTATCTCTGCTCATTTTGTTGGGCTAAATTCCTTATGGAAATACTAAGCAATTCTGGTGGAATTTTGGCTTCTAGATAAAATCTAGTCCCCTAAGTGCTGGCTAGCTGACATTATGTGATTTTTTTGGTAATCTCTTGTCTACAGAAGCCCCATTTGAAGCTATTCCCAATCTTCGGTCAATTTCTCACAAATTAGGAATTCCCTATTGCACATACTCCATACTGTTTTACCCACGTGTACTGTGTGTCAACAAGCATATAATCCAATCCTCAACTAGAAGGAGGTCCTTTCCCATGAATTAATTAATTCCTAATGTGTCAGATGTCCAAGGACTTTCACAACTGAATCTTGCCCTTGTGGGTGCCACTTCTGCTAATACCTGCACATATATGTTGCCATAACTTTTTTTAATCGAAATTTTTGTTTTTATTTATTTATTTTTATTAAAATTTTTTCAAGTTTTATTTATTTCTCAGAGAGCGAGAGAGAGGCAGTATGAGCAGGGGAGGGGCAGAGAGAGAGGGAGTCACAGACTGAAATAGGCTTCAGGCACTGAACTGGCAGCACAGAGCCCATGTGGGGCCTGAACCCACAAACCGCGAGATATGACCTAAGCAAAAGTCAGTTGCTTAACCAACTAAGCCACCCAGGCGCCCCTGTTTTAATCCTTATTTATTTTTGAGAGAGTGAAAGCACAAACAGGAAAAGGGCAGATAGAGAAAGACACAGAATCCAAAGCAGGCCCCAGGCTCTGAGTTGTCAGCACAGAGCCCGATGTGGGGCTCGAACTCGTGAATCACAAGATCATGACCTGAGCTGAAGTTAGACGCTTAACCAACTGAGGCACACAGGCGCCCTGGTGCTGCCATAGCTTTAAAAAAATGTCATTACTTCCTGATGGCGTGGGTTAGATACCATTTCTGGGAGACAGGAAAGAAAATGAGTAGGAGACAGGTCTGAATCAGATACATCTTAAAAGTGGACTTTGATGGTCCATTAGTAAACATTACTCCCCACCTTATAAAACAAAATGAAAACAACAACCAAAATGATAGACAAAGAGGATTTGTGATGAAGAAAAGAAACCAAAGAGGCACGGTGATCAGTTACAAAACAGATGTTGCCTTGCCGTTCAGGACCTGGCAACCTAGAACTTGGAAGGTGTGGACAATGGGTGACAGAGCAAGCTCCGAGTTTAAGGCTGAGGAGAGGAGAGAGCCTTCAGACTGAGCACCAGACCCGCTAGGTGGCTGAATGCTCCTGTCTGGCCTGCCTGGGGGCTGGCCGTGGATAAACGAGGACACTGTGCTAGAGAGGAGCAGCCTGAGCCTCTGCATGGCTGTCCAGACTTCCATCGAGCTGGAGACTGCGTCACTGGACAGTGGAGGTTTGGTCTTCTTTGTCGTGTGCCTTATTGTGGTGAAATAGGACATAATCTTGATCATGTTGCCATGATTTAAGTGTACAGTTCAATGGACGCTTAAAATGTTCGGTCCACACCACCGTCCATCTCCAGGACGTTTTCATCTCCCCAAACTGAAACCTTGTCTCCGTTAAACACTAACTGTCCCATTCCTGTCTTCCCCAGCCCCTGGCACCTGCTGTCCTGCTTTCTGTCCCTCTGAATGGGACTACTCTGGGTGCTGAGTATGAGTGGAATCACAGTATTTGTGACTTGGGGACTGGCTTATTTCAGCATAAGGTCTCGGTTCATCCATGTTGGGACAGGTGTGAGAACTTCCTCGTCAAGGCTGATAAATATTCCATCGTGTGGAGAGACCACATCTTCTCTTTCCAGCTGTCCATCTGACAGACACCCAAATGTCTGCCCATCTCTTGGTGAGCATGAAAGCCACTACCTGAACATGGGGGTGCAGGTATCTGCTGTCACTAATGTTGGGTCCGTGGTAAAAGGTGGGATTGCTGGGTCACCGGGTAATTCCACATTTCATTTTCTGAGTTTGCCGTGTTTTCTCAGTACCTTTTCTATTGTGTTTTGACACCTTGGCCACACATGTGTTTGTTTCGCTCACTATCCACGATGAATCGGCTGTTCGTTGCTTTCACATTTTCATGCCCGGTCCTGATCTCTTGTGACTCGGATTCGAGGGGCACCACATCAGTGTTACTTAGCAGTGAAGACTAAGGAAGGGGGAAGGGGCGGGCCCTTCCCTTCAGGCCATGTGATCCCAGTTAGAACCCTTTGGGGCTCTCTTCATTCTCCAGCCTTTGTACTGGGACATGGTTGTAACGGCATCGTGATACAACTTCACAGCGGAGGGGGGTGGGAGGAGGGCAGAGGGTGGGTTGAGGTTATTGCTATTTATTTTATTGGTATTTTGTTGCCCTGTTTCAAGTCAGTCTTACATACCCACAGGCCCACTTCTCCTGCGGCTGCTTCTTTGCACGTGTCCGCTTAATCTTCCCCTTTTCTCTTTTCTGTTCTCCAATTAGCCAACACATGTGCCCTCAAATTTAGTCTCCTTGGCTGGTGAAAATAAATAAATAAGCTGCCTATCTCTGCCATCCGTTCTACCCTTGGAAATAGAGAATTTCTGGGTGGTTGGGTGGCTCCGCCGTTAAGCATATGACTCCGGCTCATGTCATGGTCCCATGGTTCATGTGTTCAAGTCGCACACCAGGTAAACACAACCCCCATTTCAGGGAAGAAGCCCTGGTTCTCTCTCTCTGTCTCTCTCTCTGTTGCTCACCTGTGCCCCCCTCTCTAAAATTAAAAATTTTTTAAAAAGACTTTCTAATCTGAACCAAGGACACAGTGAAACTCAGGCAAGTGTAAGGTGCACGTTACAGTGCTTGAACACTGCATTAAAATGTTGCCCATCTTGGGGAAAGCATTTCAGAGTTCATAAAGCTCTGTTAAATGCAAAGGATGGAAGTCATATTCAGGTTATGAGCCAGAGACTAGTAAGAATAGTTGTATTAAGCTTTGCGAGACCAGAAAACTACAATTAGGCTCACTCTTAAAGTGCCCTTTGCCCCTAAGGTTCCTTTACACTGAGCACACATCATGATTCCATATACATAATAATCAAAAGTAAAACAGACAAGCAGTAATAAGTGTTACAAGGAAGTGGAGAAATTTGAGCCCTCATACATTGCTGGTAGGATTAGCAAATGGTGCAGCTACTTAAGATAACAATTCAGTGGCCCTCAAAGTATTAGAGATACAGTTACCTCATGACCCAGCAATTCCATTCCTGCCAAAGACAAATGAAAACACATACACACAGAATCACACATTCATGTTCAGAATAGCATCATTCATAGCCCTGAAGGGAAAAAAACTCAACTGTCCATTACCTGCTAAATAAACCATAGTGTATCTATACAGTAGAATATCACTAGCCATGAAAAGGAATGGAGTACTAATCCATCTGTGGATGAACCTTCAAAACATTATG
This sequence comes from Proteles cristata cristata, assembly GCA_017311185.1. Taxonomy (NCBI): domain Eukaryota; kingdom Metazoa; phylum Chordata; class Mammalia; order Carnivora; family Hyaenidae; genus Proteles; species Proteles cristata. The sequence continues at coordinate 7,431 of JAESUZ010004242.1, forward strand.
TTGAGTGGAAGCAGCCAAACCCGAATGCCACATATTGTAGGATTCTGTTCATATGAGATATTCAGAAGCAGTGAATCTGTAAACACAGAGAACCAGGAAGAGGGGGAAGAGAGGGGGCGTGACTGCTAACCAGCACAGCATTGCTTCTGTGATCCTCTTGGGTGGGCCTTCCTTTTAGCAAACAATAGACAAACTATAAAGTGACTAGTTTCCACTTTGTTCCCATGTCACAATGGCCTCATTACTCCACAATTGTCTTTCAGGGTTTTAAAATGTCAGGGAAGTGCATATGTAGGTTTGTATATGGTAAGTAAGTGAGCCAAGAGCTTTGACGAGATGATGTCCAGACTATCACCACAGCACCTTCAGAGGCCTATCGGTCTCATCAGACCATAGGTTGGACGTGACCCATTAGGAGGGAGGACACCTGCTGCCTGATAGTGAAGGGGATATGGAGTCCCTGGGACAGGAAACTCCAAACAATGGCTAGAGAAGTTCTAGCCAGGGACAGACATGTAAATTCTCCACTTTTCCCATTAGGTCATGGAGCTTGATAACGTTGGTCTGAGAACAAGAATGTGGTCCTGTTCCTCTCCACCCCAGGGTGTAGAGTTTCTGTTAGGAAGGTCTGACTCCACAGGTCATCAGTGTGGGACAGGGTTTCCACCCTACAGGTTTTTTTTTTTAATGTTCATTTTTGAGAGACAGAGAGAAAGAATCCAAGCAGGGAAGGGTCAGAGAAGAGGAAGACAGAATATGAAGCAGGTTCCAGGCTCCTAGCTGTCAACACAGAACCTGACATGGGGCTCAAACTCCTGAGTCATGAGATCATGACCTGAGCTGAACTTAAGAGTCAGACAATCAACTGAGCAACCAGGCATCTCACGATTAATTTCTAAAAATGACTTGATAATATTGTCATTAGGTGCATACAATAATGGCATTTTTCACTTACATTTGATATTGCTTTATACCCCCATTTATACGCTCAGATTTTGCATTAGAAATGACATAGTAATGTAGGACAATTATTGAGGCAGCTGTATGGCTCAATTGGTTAAGTGTCTGACTTCGCATCAGGCCATGATTTCACATTTCATGGTTTTAGCCCTGTGTCGGACTCTGCACTGACAGCGAGGAACCTGCTTGGGATTCTCTCTCCTTTTCTCTTTCTCTTTGCCTCTACCCCACTCTCTCTCTCAAAAAATAAAATAAAATAGAAAAGGAATGTGAATTACGAGAAAATTTCTACTAGTCTCAGACTCAGTCACACATAAGTTATATGTCTTCAATTTAATATACAATTTAATTTGCAAATTCAATTTAATTTGCCTGTTGTGATGGGCAGAGTTAATATTCTGGAGGCTATGTGTGGCTCTGAACCTACAGATCTTCTGAGCTTTAGGCCCTCTGTCGGCTTCTGCTTGTGGGTGCTGCTGTGATCTTGGGGATGTTTGCAAATGCTGAGGGTCTGGCAAAAGCTAAGTTTCTGGACAGAATCACAGAAGATATTCTAATATCCCTGAATGTGTGTGGTGTTCCCTCCAGGGAGGGCAGAGAGGTGCAGATAAAGTTATTTCAGAGTACTTATGAACCAGAATTAATTCATCCTCTACTGCTTTACAACCTTAATAAAGTCTTTTCTATTGATTTTATTTTTAAAAAATCATGCTCATGCTAGAAATACCTAAAAAGCTAGAACAGCCAGATAGCATTTTTAAAGATCACAATCTGGGGTGCCTGGGTGGCTTAGTCGGTTAAGCGTCCGACTTTTGCTTAGGTCACGATCTCACGGTTCGTCAGTTTGAGCCCCGCGTCGGGCTCAGTGCTGACTGCCAGCTCAGAGCCTGGAGCCTGTTTCAGCCTGTGACTCTTTCTCTCTCTGACCCTCCCCTGTTCATGCTGTCTCTCTCTCCTAGAAATAAATAAAACATTAAAAAAATAAAAATCACAATCCAAGGTCATAAGCACAGTGCTGAATGAAAGATGCCAGTCACAGAGGAACGTCTAGTGCAGGATCCCTGTTTAGAAAAACAGGCAGAACTGAAGCAACACGTGTGGAGGTGCGTGCTGCAGTAGAGCCCTGTGAAGACAAGTAAGGAAGTGATTCTGTTATCTGTCTTCCACCAGGTGGTGCCCATGGGATTATTGCCCTGGGACAATTCATTGAGTGTACGCTTAGCTTTTGTGTGCTCTTCTGTACAAATGTGATCCTTCATAATACAAATAGCCTTAAAAACTCTAACCCAGTTAAACATATTTCTTACTAACTTGGCATATGTAGATTTCCAGTTGTGTTTCTATGCATTGTGGCATTATATGTACTATTACATAAGTTCCTATTTGGGCTTGGTATGTGGTCAACATCTTCCTTATGGTTATGTAATATTTTACTGGGAATGAGAATAGAGCTAATTTAGAAGGCTAAAACCTATGAAATGTTGGAAAACAGGTGGAGAAACTCGAGCCTTCATACATTGTGGGTGGGAAGGCAGAATGATGTAGCCACTTGGGGAAATGGTTGAGCACTTTCTGAAAAGTTCAGGAATCACCTATCATACACTTCACTAGTGCCACTGCAAGGGACCTTCACAAGAGAAACAGCAACACGGGCCTGTGCAAAGTGTTAGGTAGAAATGTTTAGAGTAGCCCCATATGAGCCCAAACTTGGAGCCAACCCAAATGTCCAAAAACTGATGAAAGAATAAACATTTGTCCAATTGAGTAGGACTCAGTAATCAAAAGAAACTACTCACAGATGTTACAACACAGATGAAACTTGAAAACACTGTACAAAATGAACAGGGCCAAGCACAAAAGAATACACCTTTTTGGACCCCAGGTATATGTTTCACGTTGGAATATAGCTCCATTTCATGGATGTAGCATGAGTTATTTAACCAAGCCCCATTGTTAGAGTTGAACTTGTTTCTTATTTTTCAATATTACAAATAGTGTACGACTAAATATTGGTGCCCAAACTTATTTCTTTGGGCAAATGGCCAGAAATGGAACTGCCTATAGGAAAGTCTGTCCATTTTAAGCCAAATGGCCCCTCAAAATTTGCTCAGTCTGTGCTCCCAGAAGCAGGGCATGAGTCTCAAATATAACACCTCTTACCACACAGTGTGTGGGGACAGGGCACTCTTCCAAACCTAGGAGCCCCATCATCATGACACTCTGTATTTTTTTACAGTACCCCTCCCCCCGCCATGGTACACAGTTGGTCTTGCTTATCAGTTGTGCCAACTGCCAAGTAGCAGGTTTTGCTATAGCCACCATAGGACGGAGTCTTACCACTGCTTCCATGGGCCTTATGGCGTGGCAAGTGTGGTACATGGACAATGCTTCCCTCTTTCCCTCTGGCATGTTCTGTGTGGGAATGTGGAAAGTCTGCATTTACCACCTTGTCAGCAACTACAACAGGCCACATTCTGTTGCCATTACACCTACCATGATATTTACCTCCCTTTGGATATTTGTGTTTCTGAAAATCTCCTGATGGTCGCCATCCTGCTAGGTCTTTTGGGGAGAGCCTCCACCATCTTTGCACTCAGAAATGTGTACATGGGCATTCTTCAGGACAATGCCACCTTCAATTCATTTGTTGCTTCAGGAATTCTGAACATAGCTGCTGGTACCTGTATTTCAGTTGCTGCGATCTGGAATTACTGCTCTTTGATGAATGAAGAGGGTATTGCCTTCCCACCTTCTCTACATAGACCCTTCAAGCCTGATACTCAGGAGATTAGCAGTAACATTCTGGTGGCAGCCTGATATTGTTGAGTGGGTTGGTTTTCCTGTTTTACCAATGCCTTCAGGTTAACCAAATGCATCCTAAAATTTCAGAAGTGTAAAATTCCTCATTGTAATTGCTTTGCAAATCAAGATTACCAAGAGTTTATGGGAAGTATTAGCAGGATGCTGTGTCAAATACCTCCATGGATTCAAGACTATGCCAAGGTTATGGGCAGAAAGTAGCCAATTGTTTCCCTAGGTAATCTCTGTGTCTTTGGTTCATTGATTCACTGGTTCATTGTTTGAATTAAGGAAATTTCATTTTAAAAAATCTTCCCTGCCTGCCAGTTGTTCTTATTGGATCTGAATTTTAATTATTGTTGAATAAATAATCAACACTATAAGCCTAACATATGGAAATAAGATTTTCTGGGATGCTTGGGTGGCTCAGTTGGTTGAGCCTCCAACTTCAGCTCAGGTCATGATCTCACCGCTCGTGGGTTCAAGCCCCGTGTTGGGCTCCGTACTAATACATCAGAGCCTGGAGCCTGCTTTGGATTCTGTCTTCCTCTCTCTCTGCCCCTCCCCTGCTAACACTCTGTCTGCCTCTCTCAAAATAAACATTAAAAAAAAGAAAGAATAAAGAAAGAAGAATTTCTGTGATTATCACATTTCCTTCTTAAACTTCTGCTAAAAATAACCATCTTTATTTCCTATATCATGATGATGATAACATTGCGCAATCATGTAAATTTCTCAAAATGTGCAGTAGCAGAGAGAATGATGTAAGGAATCCACCACACCCATTATCAGACTTAACAATTATCAAAATTTGTCACATTACCTTTATATCTCTTTTCTTCTCCCTTTTTAATCTGTTTTTCCCCCAAAGTATGCCAAAACAAACCTCTGAAATGTCCCTCCATCCCTATATGCTTCACTGTGATTCTCTAAGAAATTGACATTTCCTTGCATGATCATATAAAATTTAACAGCTATTGAGGTCTCTGTGTGTATTAGTCAGGTAAGCCTCTAACTCTTGATCTCAGTTTAGGTCTTAATCTGAGAGTCATGATTTCAAGCCCCATGTTGAACCCTCTGTTGGGCATGAAATTTTTTGGGTTTTTTGTTTTGTTTTGTTTTGTTTTTTTGAGTATCAACTGAAGTCTTCAGTATGAACTTGTGAGATTATTTCCATGCTTTCTTTATGGAAGATTTTCAGTGCATTAAAAAATGGACACATGATTACTTCCACTTCAAGACTATCAATTTGTTTCCAATAGGGATTCATCCCTTTTATCACGGAATCTTGACAAACCCTCTCTTGGATTATTTTGTGATAAATCCCTGGCAGTGTATTATTTTATTCATGAATACTTCAATACACATCTCTAAAAGTTATGGACTCCTCTTCCTAACATAACCATATTGACATTATCATACAAAAAAGTTAATAATTTCCTATGGCAATGAATATGTAGTCAATGTTCATATTTCCTTAAATACAATAACTGTGTATGTCTATGTATTCAGAGTGTTTCAGTTATGTTCATTATTCCTTTTGTAATCAAACAATGGCAGTTTTGGCACTGGAGTCACAGGGACATATGTCCTTTGACTTATCTCTTCAGTATTATTTTCAGATGAAAAAAAAATTTTAGCCAAGACAAACACAACCTAATATTTCCCTCAAACAACTCTACTTTATTAATAAAATTCATCATATAAAAATGACTGTCCTAAATATCAAAATAGTAGAGAGAAGGACATATCTATAATACAGTTAACGATGTATTTATCAAATGTTAGAGAGATGTTGAAATTAAAGCACATTATTTACTCTGTATCTAATTACCTTCAATACCCAGGTGTTTTTTTTTTAAATATTTTTATTTATTTTTAGGAGAGAGAGAGCATGAGCAGGGGAGGGTCAGAGAGAGAGGGAGACACAGACTCTGAAACAGGCTCAAGGCTCTGAACTGGCAGCCAGCACAGAGCCCGACGCGGGGCTCGAACCCACAAACCGCGAGATCATGACCTAAGCGAAAGTCGGACGCTTAACCGACTAAGCCACCCAAGCGCCCCAATACCCAGAGTTTTTAACCTTGCGGGCAATATTCAGAGGATAATTTCTGTACACGCAAAACTTTTCACTGACTCACAGATCTCTTCTGAAAACTTCTGGATCTTATTTTCTTTTTCTTCCTTTTTTTTTTTTTTTTTTTCTTAACCTGTCCGGTGCCCAGTGTGGAGCCCAATGGGAGTTTGAACTCAACGATCCTGAGACCAAGGGCTATATGAGCAAGACGTGAGCTGAGATCAAGAATCTGTAAGTTAACTGATTGAGCCACCCAGGTGCCTCAAGGATCTTTTTTGCAAAATAAGTGACAGTTGTCAAACATCAATTGTTTTATGGACACACTAGAAATGCCCCCTACTCATAAAGCTAATTTTTTGAGCAAATATATTTTACCAGGTAAAAACCTTTCTACAGTATTAATAAGTACAGATACACCCTGCTTAAAATCATTTTATCAAACATTTTTTTTAGTAATGGTTCCTATATTAACATTTAAGAATAACAAAAAAAGGGGCGCCTGGGTGGCTTAGTCGGTTAAGTGTCCGACTTTCGCTTAGGTCATGATCTCGCGGTTCGTGGGTTCGAGCCCCGCGTCGGGCTCTGTGCTGACTGCCAACTTAGAGCCTGGAGCATGTTTCAGTCTGTGACTCCCTCTCTCTCTGACCCTCCCCTGCTTACGCTGTCTCTCTCTCTGTCTCCTAGAAATAAATAAAAATATTAAAAAAAAAAAAAAGAATAACAAAAAAGGCCTTTTTAAAGTAAAATCAGCACCCAATATGGGGTCAAACTCATGACCCTGTAACTAAGACTCACATGACCTATACTTAGCCAGTCAGATACTCCAGAAGAAAAGCATTTTTAATAAAGTCAAATCCTTACTGAAATAATTTTACTTTCCTTTTCAAGAGACATGTAGAAAACATGCTACTATTTCAAGAGGAAAAATTCTTCTGCAGAAAGCCTAACTTAGGAAAAGCAAATTCTAAACACAGTATGATCATGCAGCTGTCTTTACAGTCTCAAGAATTTTGAGACATTCGCTTGTCAATAATGTGTGTGCCCAATCTACAGGCATGCTTTTTTCTTGAGCTTTTTCTTTTTCTTTCTTTTTTTTTTTTTAATTTTTTTTTAATGTTTTATTTATTTCTAGGGGAGAGAGAGAGAGAGATAGAGAGAGACAGCATGAGCAGGGGAGGGTCACAGAGAGAGGGAGTCACAGATTCGGAAACAGGCTCCAGGCTCTGAGCTGGCAGTCAGCACAGAGCCCGACGCGGGGCCCGCACCCACAAACCGCGAGATCATGACCTAAGCGAAAGTCAGACGCTTAACTGACTAAGCCATCCAGGCGCCCCTTCTTGAGCTTTTTCCACTTAGGAGAGCTTGCCATCATGTTGAAGAAGATAGCTGAAGTTCATGGTCATGAAATTGTTTTCATCTCAATTCTTCCAGCATGTTTTTCAGTATGTTTGGGAAAAACTCTTATGTCTTTTCCTAGAGCATTTAGTTCTTCTATGACTGATGCCTGTTTGGCTGATGTTACAACACTTTTCAAAAAATATTGGATTCTTGACGATTTTTATCACACTTATTTTACTTGCAAAATATGTTTTTGGATTCATTTTTTTCATGTTTTTTAGCTATGCTACATTCTATGTCTAAGTATTTTTTAAAATAATTTTCCAACTGTCTGAGATTTCCATTCTATTCCAGCAAGGTTTTGCCCATTGAATATCCACATTGGGACAGTATGCTCAGTACACATTGGTATTATCCACATCCCTCCTCTGAAATGCAGAGTTGTGACATTTAATGAAACTATTTACCAGGTGATTAATTCTCTGACCATGCCTATCAATTAAGAGATACTGCCTATGTCTCACAAGAATCAATCATGATTGATCAATCGTGATTCCTGTGGTTTGTATAGTGGTAGTGATGGTAGTTCCCATTCTATTTACAATTTCATTGTGCCATAAAAATTACCCTTTAAACAGTACAAGTGAGTGGTTTTTAGTATATTCGTATACCTGTTTAGCCATTGCACTTATCCGATTACAGAACATTTTTATCATCCAAAAGGAAACCTCATCAAGCAGTCTCCTTTAATCTTTGGGGACTTTTTGTGTCTCAACAAGATGTACCAGGTGCATTACGTACAATTCAAGCTCAAGATCTTGAACCAGCATGCCATTCCTTCAGTGGGCCCTAGATATGGAAATAGTATTTAGAAACCACAATTTAGGCACTGCTAGTGCACATTCTCTGGTTGTCTTTATATGTAACTATTTTGGCATATGAATTTTTAAGAAAAAAATTATTATACAATTTTTAAATTTAAACTCATATGATTTTTGTCTAACTACAATTTTATATTGCATTTCTCCCAGATTGAAAACCCAGCAATATTAACATTCTTGTTTGCTTTATTACATGGCATATAAAGTATCAAAAATATTCATAATATCATCATTAGCCACAAAACTTCTGAATAAAGCTTAAAGTTTAGTTTAAACCCTCTTCATCTCTACTGTTGTGTTAGATATGAATGATAAAAATACAGCATTTTAAAATATAATATATAATGGTTATGTCATTAGCCATTAATGATGGTTGTATAGTTATATATGGTTGATAAGCTATTATGCTTACTCATTTCATTTTTCTTTTAAAAAGTTTTTAAATGTTTGTTTATTTTTGAGAAAGAGACAGAGTGTAACCAGAGGAGGGGCAGAGAGAAAAGGTCCCATTCAGATCTTCAGGGCTGGTGTTGAACTCAGTGCCCTCCATTTTCCATGCAACTACAAGAAAGGCTTGTAAAGTGGTTCCTGGGTAAACGTCACAATAAAATCTTCTGCCGTAGAAGTCTAATTAAGGCCAGCTTCACATGTGCTTTGAAAGTGGATTTATGTAAATTCAGTGGATCAATACCATGAGTTTCTCAGAAAATATAAGGTCATAGAAGACATGCTTCTGTAAAAGGGCTGCCCCAACCCAATTCTCACAGGAGATGGTGACCACGGACAGAGCAGCACATCTGTCACCTATTGGTCACAGAGGCTGAATTGGCTTTGGTGGATGTTTGGTGGTAACTTTCTTCACTGCCAGTCTCAAGACAGAACAAGCTAATGGGTCATAAAGAATTTAAATGCATAAAGCAAGGTGATCACCATGGGTGTAAATCCATGGCTGGATTTACATTTGCTTATAAGGGTAAAAGAAGAAAAGGAAAAAAAAAAATAGTTTCAGACCTTCTAAAGTACCTCTCAGAAAGATTATTTTACAAGCAGAGATATTTTATAAGCAGAGATTATTTTAATAAGCAGAGCTAATGTATCCTGTGTATTACATATCTGAATGTATCTAGCACCAAGTTTGGTACTAGAGGATGCTAAGAAGGCTGGAGACCTTTCTTTCATTCTTTCTCCTTCACAGATATCCTCCCAAGGTAATCAGAAGCAAGAGGGATGACATATTGCATTTGGGTTGGAGACAAAATCAAAAGTTCCAGAACATTTGTTGTTGAGACCAGGAAATACGGAGTCACATAAGAGTGACAGCACTTCCAAACCAAGGAAGGGAAGGCAGCACAGATTAATGCTGGCAACTCCTTCATCCTCTCTAGTAGTCCCAGCTCAGGTTCTGAGGAAACTGCAAGAGGTGACAGTTTCCATAATGCCCAATGAACTGATGTTTCATGATTCATGAATTACTTTTATTCTCTTTCTGACAACCCTGGAGCCTGTGCTTGACTAGCTTGAGCACCAGGAAACACAGAGTTCCTGTGGCAAAGAAAGGATGTGGGTCAGGTGGCTCCAATCTTCCACATGAGGAATCAAAATACAGAGATTGCTAAGTAGTGCTGGGATGAAATCCTTCACATAGTATAGTCCTTCACATAGTAGTCAGAGCAATTAATGGAATTATCTGCTGGGGAGTTATTTTTCTGCTCCAAAAGCTCATTGTCCACATGACTGAGGTGCCCCACCAGAGATTTCACACACCACCTCTGTGCTGCCTGCATACTTCCCTAGGACATAGACTTTTTCTCTACAAGAATGGTGCAAGTATTGTGGAGAATAAACGTTTCCATCCACCTCTCTTTCCTAGATTTCCCTTCTTCTAAAAGATTCTTCCAAATCAGGAGAGTAGTAAATAGTGTATGGATTCTCTGTGAAATTTCAAAAGTCCATCAAGATTCCTGACTGGCCATATTTGTATTTGAAACCTACTTCTACAGGGGCACCTGGGTGGCTCAGTTGGTTGAGTGACTGTGGCTCAGGTTATGATCTCAAGGTTTGTGACTTTGAGCCCTGCATCTGGTTAGCTGTTGTCAGTACAGAGCCTGGTTTGGATCCTCTCCGCCCCCTCTCTCTGTGCCTCCCCAGCTCGAACTCACACTCTCTCTTAAAAAAAAAAATTCTAATTCCACAAAACTGAGATGCCCTACTGCTGACTGAGAAAATGCATCCACCTAAAGAGTAAAGTATATGCTTTATTATTTTAATACTAATAAATTCCTCCCCATAATAGGCCCAAACTGGAGACAATCCAGATATTCATGTAAAGAAGAATGGACACACAAATTGGGTATGGGCAAACAATGGACTACTATACAACAATAAAAATGAACAAAGTGATGATGCATTCAACAGCAGAGGTGAATCTCAGAAACAATGGCAAGCAAAAAAAAACTTACAGGAGGGGCATCTGTGTGGCTCAGGCAGTTAAGCATCCTCCTTCAGCTAAGGTCATGGGTTTATGGGTTCGTACATTCACACTCCGCATCAGGCTGTGTGCTCAGTGTTTGCTCGGAGCCTGGAGCCTGCTTTGGAGTCTGTATCTCCTTATCTCTCTGCCCCTCCTCCACTCACTCTCTGTCTCACTGTATTTCTCAAAAATAAATATATATAAAAAAGAAATCTGACAGCAAAGTTACTTTACATTCTGTGTGTTTCCATACATGTGAATTTTAAGAATATGCAAACAGGGATGCTTGGGTGGCTCAGTCGGTGAAGCATCCAACTTCACCTCAGGTCATAATATCATGGTTGGTGGGTTGGAGTCCCACATGGCTCTTTGCTGACAGGTTGGAGCTTGGAGCCTGCTTCAGATTCTGTGTCTCCCTCCCTCTCTGACCCTCCTCTGCTCATGCTGTCTCTCTCTCTCTCTCTCAGAAATAAATAAAACTTTTTTTTAATTTTAAAAAAGAGTGAAGAAAGAGATTTTTGAGGACTGGAATATTCTCTTTATCTCAGTGGAAGTTACTGTTGAACATATGTATAAATTCCTTGAGGCACACATTTAAGGTGAGTATTTTTTACTCTTTGTAAGTTACACCTCAGCTAGAGTGTGAAACAAAAGGAAGTGAAAGAATAAAGGTATAAGTTTCTCCAACCCTATTTGCTATAAACTGTTCTACCCTTTCACTCCTCTCTGCAAAGTCCTGGCCATACTTTAGTTTAACATCAGGCTTAGTGTGTATATGTGAGTTTCTAGAATTTTGATCATAGCCTTAAATTAAAATGATATAAATCTACAACTATAAGCATAGTCAGCTGGCAACAGTAGTTAAGGTAGAATGTAGAGGGGGGAAGAATGAAACTATATATTTCCAGCTGAAACAAAACAAAGAGGCCACACATGAGAGCCTAGATCCATATCTATCCTTGGATGCTTGTCCAAGGAAACTCAAGGAAGGTACATTCCTGTTGGCCCTAACTTTGGTTCCTATCAGGAACATCTTTCTTTCAATTCAATATGGACCTTCTTACAGTTTTCCTACTTAAGACTCTCATTAGTTACGGTGATTATGTGGTCTATGTCCTCAAAAAATAAATTTCTATTCTAGAAAGACTTCTAAACTCTTCAAAGGTTGTTTGACTGCTCTGCTGCTTTTAGAATCTCTTGAAATGTACATACCACTCATAATTCACACACCCATACTAGTAGTCATAGAAACATAAGAATAGTTATTTGTTTGTTCAGTCAGCTGTAGGCCCAGTGTGGGGCTTGAACTCACAACCCTAGATGAAGAGTCACATTCTCTGCCAAATGAGCTAGTCAGGCACCCCAAGAATGTGTGCGTGTGTGTGTGTGTGTGTGTAAATTACTGTGCTTTATTTTTTGTTCTGGTTAACAAAAGCATTGAGATATTTTGGGAATCATTTTAGTTTAATTACTTTATCTTCTCTGTGAAGAACTTACATGTCATTCATTGGCTGGTTCCACAAAGGAAGTCACCCCAGGCCACTTCTATTTTGACATAACCATACATTAACACATTTCTATCATGGTCTACTAGCCTCTATGCTGCTGGGTTTTAAACTGAATTTATTTGAATATAACTTTGAATATGAATGATATCTGACAACATGGGGTAATGTCATCTTCATCATCATATCTGTCTTTCCTTGACACAGTGATATGACCATGTGTGTGTGCTGGGGGTGAAGCAAATTGCTGCCTTGTGACATAGAAATGGCAAAGATGGTGTGGCCAAACCACAGGGTATCATTCCTTCAATAAATTGAACACAACTTGTTTTTACAAAAGATCTGCTCTTTGTGATACTTTTTATGGTAATATATAATATATGGTAATATATCACATAAAATTTATCATTTTAACCTTGTTGAAGTGTTCAGCAGCATTGAAGACAGTCACATGTTGTGCAACCATCACAACTATCCATCTCCAGAATTTTGTCATGATCCAAAACTGAAACTCATTACCCATTGAACACTAACTCCCCTTCCATCCACTATTCAACTTTCGGTCTTTATGAATGTGACTGTATATATGAGGTCACTCATGTAAGTAAAATCATATAGTATTTGTTCTTTTGGGTCTGGCTTATTTCACTCAGTACAATGCCCTCAAGGTTCATTCATGTTATAACAGGTGTCAGAACGTCCTTCCTGTATAAGCCTGAATCTTATTCTGTGATATGGATAGACCACACTTGTTTATCTGTCCATACACTGAGACATATACATATATAGAAGTGGAATTGCTGTACCATATGATAAACCTGTGTTAAAACTTTTGAGGAATCTGTGTATTGTTTTCCCTAGTGGCTGCACTATTTTGCAATCCCACTAGGAAAGCACCTTGCTGATAACACTTGTAACTTATTTACAATATGTTGCTGTCCTTCAAGATTCAGATTCATTTTACTGGGACATAATAATATGAAAAATTATTATAATTGACATAATAATTGTCTATTGTAAAAAAATTATGGTTTATTTATTTTCTTGAGAGAGAGACAGAATGTGAGTTGGGGAGATGCAGAATATGAAAAATATAAAGCAGGATCCAGGCTCCAAGCTGTCAGAACACAGCCCAATGCAGGGCTCGAACCCACCAGCCTTAAGATCATGACCGGAGACCAAGTACGCCACTTAACCCACTGAGCCACCCACACACGCTAAATTTGTCTACTTTTAAGTTAATTTAATTATTTTGAGAGAGAGAGAGAACAAGCAGGGGAGGAACAGAGAGAAAAAGAGACAGGGAATCACAAGCAGTCTCTACACTGTCAACACAGAGCTCAACGTGGGACTTGAACTCACAGGCTGTGAGATCATGTATGAGCTGAATTGAAATCCAGAGTCAGACGCCTGTATTTTTTATTCTCTTTGGCTGTGAATAAATGTTATCCGTTATCAGGAGAATCAGGAATCACTGTGTCAACAGCAAGAGCTCTAGAGTCTGGCTTTGCCAGCTTTATCTATGTGAACTAGAGCAAGTTGCTTAACCTCTCTGTACACAAGCCCCTCATCTAGAAAATGCAGATCATAATTGTACATCCATCATTGGGCTGTCAGGAGGATTGAGTGTGTTAACATAAACTATTCAGAATAGGGAATGACCTATTCAAAATATAAGCTATGCATAACAAACCTTTGTTAAGAGGCAGGGTATATTGGGCTTTGTTCAGAGCTCCAAACTCTACCTAACCATACTTCTTTTACTATATAGGTAGTTCACCTTTCTTTGTGGATCTTTTAATTTGGCTGACATTTTTCCTTCCTGTTTAAAATTTCCTACTGCTGCGAAGAATACTTGTCATCCTTCAATCTTCTGAACACTTGAGTCCTTCTACATGGCACATGGGTAAAAATTTAAATAACATATACGGAATCTTTCAAAGTTGATCTTCAGGGAAAACAGGTTCCCATCCCACTGGTTTCAGACACAGATGCACCCAAACTTTCCTGAACTGGCATATTCTCCAACATTTGTAACATTTTCCTTCCTGATTTCTTTATTCTGTGCTAACTCATTGGTCCTATGGACCATTCCCTCAGACCTCTATTGACAAGGATATATTATTCCTGGAGAGTGAGGTCATCAAACTGGCAGTCAGCTCCAAACTCATTTTTCTAGTTTAACTAAAACCACTGCCTTGTACAATAAGGAAGTTCATTCCCCAGAAGATTATGGAACAGAGGATACAGTGTTGGGAATATCAGGCTTCATATCAAGGTGATGTAGTTGGGAGCCCTATAAAGTCTTCTACATGGGCAGTTGTTTGTGTTACCCACACACCAGTGCACCGTGAGCAGACTGTTTTTCAGTCCCTTTGCTAATCAGCAGAGGGAGAAGCCCTAGGATCATCCTTGCCACTAACTCCCAAGGATTCAAACTGAAAAAGATGTAAATAAGTCGGTCTGAAATCTAGACTGTGTTTCATAAGAGATATTTTCTTCATGCAAAATACATCAAGCTGTTTTTAAGTTATACCCTTAAAAGGAGCAACATCTAAAGTGGAGTTTTGAGGAAATGAGGGACTATAAAAGGAATTGGCATGATTCGTTTTGTTTTTTTTTTTTTCCCTAAAGTAGGCTCTAAACCCAGTGCAGAGGCCAATATGGGGCTTGAGCTCACAACCCTGAGATCAAGACCAAAGCTGAGATCATAAGTCGGACACATACCTGACTCTGACAGGCAGGCACCCTTAGCATGATTTGTTGTGTGCAACATATTACATATCATCAAGCTCATGTGTATTCTGTTTTCCCCTTAAAACTATGTACCATACGAATTATAAAAAATACAAAAATAAGAATGAAAGTCTTTACTTCTGTCAGTTGCTTAGGGATCCTCTTTGTGTGTGCATGCATCATTCTAAACTTAAAAAAATATATGTACATACCTATTTGTAGATATAGAAAGAACATCATGTGTTTTCTTTTGACACAAATGGTCACACTGTATGTATTATTTTTCATTTTGCTTTTTTATTTTTGGTGATCTAAGAAAGTTTCTTCAGATCATTTACACACATTCACTCATTGTTGGTAATTGCTATGTAATATTTTACTCTAAGCCTGGATGTACTACAATTAAGTTAAGCATTCCTTTAGTAGACATTTATTATTTATTTCTAGTTTTTCTGGATATACGGTGCTGAGTCTAACATCTCCTTATGCATTTTTTTGCAGACTTTTAGTGATACCCTGGTAAAGGCCTGGAATTAGAGTTGCTAGACAAGAGTTACTGAACAGATCAGTGGTTGAGAGATCTGTCACATTGTGTTCCAAAAATGCTTTGTAAATTTGTACTGTTACCACGGTCATTTTATCCTTACAGAAAATATTTAGAACACTAACTGAAAGTCAATACATACGTGAGACAGTTAAATATAACTTTCAGACAAGAAGGACAAGATATGTATGTTTAGAACTTTCTAAACTGTGACTCACTGTGTTTATTTTTTCTCTTTGGTGTTCCTGGTTTGACTTCATGATGACTCTACCTTGTCTTCAGTCAACTGGAATTGAAGCACTTTTTCCTCAAACTGATGGGCCTGTTTTTTAGTTATTTGGCCTGGGCTTTTGGCATCAGCCTGGCCAACAGCACATCTTGGCGTGTGTGGGAATTTAACAGCAACATTGTTCCCATTGTGTTCATTGGACTTTGGGATGCTTTCTACCTTCAAAAATTTAATATCTCTGGGGCAATTGTTGAGTTGCCAATGTATTGCAGGATCAATGGGAGCTGGGTAATTTCAGATGAAATCTGGTATGGGCAGGACCTGATATTGTTGGCAAATTTTATGAAGTCAACTGTCCTGATTTTTGGCTCAGTGGCACTTTTGGTCTGCTGGATCCATGCCCCATACCCAGACTTCCTTCGATTGTGTTACAACATCTCTGCCTTCTTTCTTACCTTTAGTTGTAGTTGTACTATGATTACAGTGAGCTGGAATTTTGCTGTAGATTTTTATGGGCAAACCACCCTTGACTTCCCACTTAGGTTTCCCATTGGAAAAGAAATGCTAATAAGAAAACACTTCTCCTATGTATTCCCACTAGGAATCACAACTTCCACCCTCTCACTAATAAGTGCCACCATGTTCTTCTGTGAAACATTTTCCATAAAACAGTGGGGCAAAGTGAAACCCGTTACTGTGGGCAAACGTCCCAAAGAAAAGGTTTGAATGAAGGTCCTATTGTTTGGAATAGCTACCAATAATTTTCTTGAAAAAATGTCTTACATATGTATCATACTGTTGTAATCATCTAAAATAAAACATAGTTGATTTTTCAGGGTGTGTCTGAAGCTTATTCTCTTCTTCTACGTTTTCCTGCTAACATCTTTATTTCTTTGAAGCATTTCAGTTCCTGAAATGTGCAGGCAAATACGTTCTGTGCATACACTGTCAAAATTAAAGGCATGAAAAATACTTTATACTGCAAGCACACAGGTGCAAGCATCAATGCAGACAACCAACTCTAAGTTGGTTTTAAATCAGCTCATGTATACATACAGAAAAATAATCATGTGAAGAGGTTAGTGATCTTGGGGCTCCTAGGTGGTTCATTTGGCTAGGCATCCAATTTCGGCTCAGGTCATGATCACATGGTTCATGGATTCGAGCCCCACTTCAGGCTCTGTGCTGACAGCTAGCTCAGAGCCTGGAGCATGCTTCTAATTCTGTGTCTCCCTCTCTCTCTACCCTCCCCTGCTCATGCTGCCTCTCTCTGTCTCTCAGAAATAATTAAAACATTTAAAAAAAGAAATAAAACATTAAAAATTTAAAAAAAAGAAGTTAGTGATCATAAGGCATCATAGTTGGTTAGGTTAGTGTAATTGTCAAAGTCAGTGCAATTAACATTTTTAGGCTAAGTTTTTTGGGGGTATGGGTGTAAGTTATACATTGTAGGATGTTTATCAGCAACTGTTACCTCTACCCACTGGATGCCAGGGGCACTTCCTCTCTCCTTCTATTGAGATTAAAAAAAAAATCTCCAGACATTTCCCAATATCCACAGGGGCAAAATCGCTCCCCATTGAGAACCTCAGGGTTACACGTAGCCAAAGACCCTGGATAATGAACACTATGGCACACTGGGAGGATTTTGAGGAAAACTATTGAATACAATTGTTTTGCTCAGTATATGATAGCATCCTGGGTCTTTGGCTCCCTTTAACTCAAGGTCAACTGGGGGTGATTTTGTTCTATACACCACAGAATATTTGGCAATATCAAAAAATATAATTTTTGAAGTATAGAGTTCTATGGTAGTGTCAGGTAGCTAACTAGATAGGGGGTAAATCTGAAGAAATCTCCTGAAACACAGCCTGGAAAATAAAGAAATTGAAAGCATAGAATAGCACCTACAGGACTTTCAAAATAGTGTGAAGGTTCTGGGTATGTCTCTAGGCATTTCAGTGGAACACAGACTGTGCAAAAAAGTTGACATTTGAAGTGAGGTTGAAATATTTCCATAATTAATGGAATAGCTGACACTTCAGATTAAGAAAGCACACTGAGTGTTAAGTAAGATATATAAAAAGAGATTCACACCTATCCTAGTGAAAACACAGAAATGTCAGATACAAGGAGAAATTCTTAAAGACACTACAGAGAAAACAAATGATAAAAGATCTACAATTAGACCAACAAATGTCATATGCTCAAAAAAGGGTAAAAACAATAACTTACTATTTTCAAAGTCATGATAGAAAATAATGATCAATTGCTAATGCTATGTCTACTAACCTATTACTTGAGAATAAGGACAAAACAAAGACATTTTCAGATAAAGAACGTACAAAAGGGGTCTTTTGGGAAGAAAGAAATTATCCTGGAATCAAGAAGCAATCATAAACAAGGAAATTGGTAAACAGATGGGTATATCTAAATCAGCACTGATTATAATTTTTAAATATCAATATTATGGAGTTCACAGATGGCATGTAAGACAAGAGAGGAATAATTGGGACTAATGCTTTTTAGTTGCTTGTTTATTCTGAGTAATTAACTTGAGATTTTAAGTAAGTATATATGCTAAATGTTAAGGGTAACCATGAAGCAAATAGAAAAAGGATGAAACAAAATTAAAGGTACAAGGACTGTAAAGGACAAAACCAAATTGTAATTTTTCCAAGAAAAGACTGCATAGTCATAATTTTATTTATATGAACTTTCTAGGATGAATTAAGATGGCAGAAGTGCAGGAGGACTTACCTAAGCTTGTGTTGTCCCTCAAACATGGCTAGGTAAATATCAAGTCATTCTGAACACCCAAGAAATCAAACTAGGGACTACTAAAACAAAACTGCAAATCTACAAGTAGAAAAACATCTATCCGTGGGGTCCCTGGGTGGTTCAGTTGGTTAAGCATCCAGGTCATGATGCTTTGGCTCAGGTCATGATCTCATGGCTCATGAGTTCAAGCCATATATCATGGCTCATGAGCTCAAGCCATATATCATGCTCTGTGCTGACAGCTCAGAGCCTGGGGCTTGCTTCAGATTCTGTGTCCCCCTCCCATTCTCTCTTGCCCCTCCTCCCTCACACTCTGTCTCTCTGTCTCAAAAATAAACATTTTTTAAAAAGAAAAAAAGAAAAAAGAAAAAAACGTCCACCTCATGGAAGGTAGAAGCTGTGGGTTGTTGATTTGAGGCATATAAGAAATGCAGATGCTGTGGATGGATCCCTGCTTACAGAGATTACCACAAGTTCTTATAAGCAGCAAAGCACAAAATCTGAAACTATGGAAGTCTACCATCACACCAGGATTGTGCCTGACTGGGGGCGCCCGGGTGGCTTAGTCAGTTAAGCGTCCGACTTTCGCTCAGGTCATGATCTCGCGGTTCGTGGGTTCGAGCCCCGCGTCGGGTCTGTGCTGACTGCCAGCTCAGAGCCTGGAGCCTGTTTCAGTCTGTGACTCCCTCTCTCTCTGACCCTCCCCTGCTCACACTGTCTCTCTCTCTCTATAAATAAATAAAAACATAAAAAAAAAAAAAAAAAAAGGATTGTGCCTGACTGATTTTGGTACTGTGGGGAAGGAGAGCAGAGACCCAGGAGGAGACAGCATGGTCTGAGGATCTGTGTCACACAGGAAGAAAAGTTCCCCTTCTTGCAGTGCCAGCGGCAATAACACCAACGAAGTGGGAATACCAGCGAGAACTCTCTGGAGACAGAAGAACGCATGGTTCCAATATGGAACAGTGTTCCTAGGTATAGGAGCAGGAACAATGGTTGAGAACAGCAAGATTTGATGCTGGCGTTCTACTACACTTTGCCATAAACTCCAAACAACTGTGTATCTGTGTAATTGCTTTCTTGGGATGAGTCAGCAAATGGCAAAAGGGTGGCGAGATTGAGCAGTGGTCTTTGATGTGGGCATCCATAAAATTTGGAGTTTAGAAATCCAGCTTTTCCCTGAGATAAAACATAGGGATACTATGCTGCCTGGGAGGCAGATGACTCAGGCAAAGAGTGAAGACAGAGATCTGACAGAAGTCAGGTACAGAGGAGGAGTGATTGTTTGCTTTTCTGAGAGGTCTTCCTGAAGAGTGGCATTGTGGTAGGAACCCCTCCCTAAGGAGAAAGAAAAAAAAAATGAAGAGAGAAGAGAAGACTTCAAGGTCACCTAGATATGGGTCCAGCTGCCTACATCCCCCATGTTCTTGTAAACTGAAACAACTTAATCAGACTGCATGTTTATGTGTGTTACCATATATGGGAGACAAAGAAATAGAAAATGTTTTTAAAAACTTTGCCATGTGATGTGGACCGGTCAGTTCTTTTGGGTACAAACCCAACTGAGCGGTGTCAGTATGAATAAAGTTGCTTCCTGGAAAGAAAATTCTCAGTGTCACCACTCTCTGTGCGAGAATCCTGCAACAGCAGGAGCAAACTCTCCATTCCAGGGATGGGGGAGCAGGGAGATACCATTTCCTGCTCCATCCATCATCAGTGAATGACCTCAGTGAGCTAAACAGTGCCAACAAGTGGACTAAGGCACCTTAGTCTAAGGCACTAAGGCACTAAGGCACTCACCCCTGTGCACCTTACAGGTGAATCTCTATCAAGGCAGGAGAATCAGCCCAATGCAACCCCATTCCCCAAAACATAAGCAAGTGTACTGATCAAGAAGATGATTCCTGCAAATTCCCTGAAAGAACAGGAAGAAGAAGTAATGGCCAGGGATTTAATCAATACAGATATGTCTTTACTAGAATTTTAAAGAGCAATCAGGGTGCTGTGTGGCTTAGTCAGTTTCATGTCTGACTCTTGATTTTAGATCAGAAAATGATCCCAAGTTCATAGGATCAAGTCCCATGTTGGGCTCCACACTGAGTATTGAGGCTGCTAAAGATTCATCTCTCCCTCTCTCTGCCCCTTCCCCTACCTGTGTATGCTCTCTCTCTAAAATCGCCATCATCATCACCCCCAGAAATTTTAAAAATAAAACAATAATCACTTAGGGGGGAATGTAGAGGCAAGATGGCAGAGAAGTAGGAAGCACCATACATTTTGCCTGCACTCATCTCTCAGAGAAGGCCTGAAGTTGTAGGACACTGAGCCACAGGAGTTTGGGAAGAGAAAGAGACAGAGTACACTGGGAAGGAAACCTCATAAGTGCGTGAGTGTGAACTGGGGAAGATAAAAGCAGGACGGGACCCAGAACTATGGGGGTCGGGGGGAACCTGGCTTTTATGTAGTTACCATAAGTGGTAAACTGGTGAGAGGTGGTGAGCTGCCGCGAGTCCAGGGGAAAGGAAAGAAAAGCTGAGATTGCTCGTAGAATCTCCCTGGACAAGAGAAAAACCTGGGCTTGGAAAGACAGTGTTTTTTAGCTCTGGCTGGGGTGCTGACTTTATACTAGGTGCCCTGGTCCCAGAAGGAGCCAGGAAAAACTGAACTGCAGTGCGCCCGGCACCATCCATGGCGGTGGCGGCCTAGTGAACCGGCAGCAACACCTGCATAGGTGATCCCAGCGCAGGGTGAAGCGGCAGTGGTGCGTGTGCATCAGCCCGCTAAAGTGGCAGCGGCTGCGACCCGGTGAAGTGGCGCCGGCTCCGGGTGGAGCAGCGGCTGCGTGAGCGAAAGTTGCCTGCTGAAACGGTGGGGGCCAGTGAAGCAGCAGCAACGCCTGCGGTGGTGGATCCCAGCGCCAGGTGAATCGTCAGCGGCTCCCATGACACCGGCCCACTGAAGCGGTGGGGGATGGCGACCCGGTGAAGTGGCGCCAGCGCCCGGTGAAGCAGTGGCTGCGTCAGCAAAAAGTTGCCTGCTGAAGTGGCGGTGGCTGGTAAAGCGGTTGCGGCGGGGTGAGGCGACGGGGACTCTGAGGACCTGAAGTTGCTACGTTCCCCAAACTCATCGGGTTGTATTGCTGCTTGACCCGGGTTGTATTGCTGCGGCACTTACCCCACCCTCCACTCAACCCTGGGGAACAGGGAAGCAGCGACCAGCGGAACTTTTAATGGCGGTATAACAAAGCGTCTCAGGAGTAATCAGACTAGATAGTTTCTCTCGATAACACCATTGTCTTTCTGTCACCTCTCCAACCACATTCCACCCTTTAGTTCTTTGAAAAACACTTCTTATCCCTTCTGCCTGTTTCATTCTATCTCCAATTTGGCCTCATCTCTGCCCTATCATATCTCTCTTTCTCTACGCTCTTCAACAAGCACTGCATACACCTGGCTATTTAATAGTAGCTGGGAAATCTGGTTATATGCTTTAAACCAATCTTTGTCTATTGGTTTTCTCTTTCTTCCTTTTTGACTTTTTAATGTATTTTTATTTTCTATCATTTGCCTTCCCTCCTCTGTCTTTTCCCATTACTTTTTAGTTTTCCCTATCGGTTAGCATGATGGTTGGATTTGTCTGTGCGTTTGTGTCCCTCTGTTCCCTGTGTGTTTGTCTCTGTTTTCTTCTCCAGGGCTACCTCAAGAAAAAAGCCAAAGCACACATGGTGGAGAGTCCCAAATGTCACTACGAATAGGAAAATAAAGACCAAGGTCCCAACAAGAGAGACCAAGAGATACCATTCAAAGAACACTTCCTGAAAGGATAGGCCCTGGACAGTCAAAGAGTCTTCTTGGGGACAGCAGCACTCAGGTGCAGAGAGCATAACAAGTCTTTAAGATTATCAAGAGACAAAAAGGTAACCAAAATGGTGAAACAAAACAGCTCTCCTCCAAAGAAACTCCAAGAAAAATTGACAGCTAGTGAACTGCTCAAAACAGATATAAGCAGCATAACCAAACAAGATTTTAGAACAATAATCATAAAATTAATTGCTGGGCTTCCAAAAAGCATAGAGGACATCAAAGAAACTATGGCTACAAACAACATGGAGAACAAAAATAGGCATGATGAATTTAAAAATGTGATAAATGAAATACATTATAAACTGGAGGTGTCCAATGCACGGACTGAAGAAGCAGAAAAGAGAATAAATGATTTAGAAGACACCATTATAGAAAAACAAGAAACTGACAAAAAAAGAGAAAAACTGATCCAGGATATGAAAGAAGAGTTCGAGAGCTCAGCGATACAGTCAAACGCAACAATATCCATATCATAGAATCCCAGAAGAGGAAGAGAGAGGGAAAGATGCTGAAGGAGTCTTGGAACAGGTTATAGCAGAGAACTTCCCCAACCTGGAGAAGTAAGTAAATGTTGAAATACAAGAGGCACAGAGAACTCCCCTCAGACGTAATCTGAATTGATCTTCTGTATGACATATGATAGTGAAAATGGCAAAATATAAGCACAAAGAGAGAATTTTGATAACAGGTAGGGACAAAAGGGACCTAACATACAAAGGGAAACTTATCAGAGTGATGACAGACCAATCTACTGAAACTTGGCAGGCCAGAAAGGAATGGCAGGAGATCTTCAATGTGATGAACAGAAAAAATATGCAGCCAAGAATCCTCTCTCCAGCAAGCGCCTGTCATTCAAAATAGAAGGAGAGATAAAAGTCTTTCCAAATAAAGCAAATGAAAATGAAAACACAGCAATCCAAAATCTATGGGATCCGGCAAAGGCAGTTCTAAGAGGAAAGTACATTGCTCTCCGGCCTATTTCAAGAGATTAGAAAAAGTGCAAGTGCAAAATCTAACAGCTCACCTAAAGGAACTTGAGGCAGCGCGACAAGAGCACTCTAAACCTAGTAGAAGAAGAGAAATAGTAAAAATTAGAGCAGAAATAAACAACATAGAGACCAAAGAACAATTGAACAGCTTAACGAAACCAAGAGTTGGTTTTTTGAAAAAATAAACAAAATTAACAAACCCCTAGCCAGACTTATCAAAAAGAAAAGAGAGAGCACCCAATAGACAAAATCATGAACGAAAATGGACTTATTACAACAAACCCCTCAGAAATACAAGCAATTATCAGGGAATACTATGAAAAATTATATGCCAACAAATTGGACAACTTAGAAGAAATGGATAAATTCCTAAACACACACTCACCACCAAAATTCACACGGGAAGAAATAGAAAACCTGAACAGACCCATAACGAGTGAAGAAATTGAATCAGTGATCAAAAATCTCCCAACAAATAAGAGCCCTGGACCTGATGGCTTCCCTGGGGAATTCTACCAGACATTTAAAAAAGAATTAATCCCAATTCTTCTCAAGCTATTCCAAAAAATAGAAATCGAAGGAAAAGTCCCGGACTCATTTTATGAAGCCAGCATCACTCTGATTTTTAAGTCAGACAGAGATCCAGCAAAAAAAAGAGAAGTACAGGCCAATATCCTTGATGAATATGGATGCAAAAATCCTCAACAAGATCCTTGCAAATCGAATCCAACAGCACAAAAAAGAATTATCCACCAAGATCAAGTGGGATTCATTTCTGAGTTACAGGGCTGGTTCAACATTCACAAATTAATCAATGTGATACATCACATCAACAAAAGAAAAGATAAAAATCATATGATCCTGTCAATAGATGCAGAAAAAGCATTTGACAAAATACAGCATCCCTTTTTTAAAAAAAATTTTAAATTTATTTTATTTCTAGGAGAGAGAGAGAGAGACAGTGTGAGCAGGGGAGGGTCAGACAGAGAGGGAGTCACAGACTGAAACAGGCTCCAGGCTCCAAGCTGTCAGTCAGCACAGAGCCTGACGCGGGGCTCGAACCCACGAACCGTGAGATCATGACCCAAGCGAAAGTCGGCCGCTTAACCGACTAAGCCACCCAGGCGCCCCTACAGCGTCCCTTCTTAATAAAGACTCTAGAGAAAGTCGGGATAGAAGGAACCTACTTAGACATCATAAAAGCCATCTATGAGAAGCCTTCAGCTAACATCATCCTCAACGGGGAAAAACAGAGCATTCCCTCTTAGATCAGGAACACGACAGGGATGTCCACTCTCACCACTGTTGTTTAACATAGTGCTGGAAGTCCTAGCATCAGCCATCAGACAACAAAAGGAAATCAAAGGCATCAGAATCGGCAAAGAGGA
Organism: Proteles cristata cristata; assembly: GCA_017311185.1. Taxonomy (NCBI): domain Eukaryota; kingdom Metazoa; phylum Chordata; class Mammalia; order Carnivora; family Hyaenidae; genus Proteles; species Proteles cristata. The sequence goes on from JAESUZ010004242.1 coordinate 31,991, forward strand.
AGACAAACTTTCACTATTCGCAGATGACATGATACTCTACATTGAAAACCCGACAGATTCCACCAGAAACCTACTAGAACTGATCCAAGAATTCAGCCAAGTTGCAGGGTACAATATCAACGTAAAGAAGTCGGTTGCATTTTAATACACCAACAATGAATCAATAGAAAGAGAAATCAAGAAACTGATCCCATTCACAATTGCACAAAAACCATAAAGTACCTAGAAATAAACCTAACCAAGGATATAAGAGATCTGTATGATGAAAACTATAGAAAACTTATGAAGGAAATTGAAGAAGACACAAAGAAATGGAAAAACATTCCATGCTCATGGACTGGAAGAATAACTATAGTTAAAATGTCATTACTACCCAAAGCAATCTACACATTCAATGCAATTCCAATCGAAATTGCAAAGCATACTTCTCAAAACTAGAACAAACTATCCTAAAATTTGTATGGAACCACGAAAGACCCCGAATAGCCAAAGTAATACTAAAGAATAAAACCAAAACGGGAGGTATTACCATCCCAGACTTTAGCCTCTACTACAAAGCTGTCATCATCAAGACAGTGTGGCTGGTATTGGCACAAAAACAGACATATAGAGCAACGGAACAGAATTGAGAACTCAGAAGTGGACCCCAAAGTATACAGCCAATTAATCTTTGACAAAGCAGGAAAGAGTATCCAATGGAGAAAAAGACAGCCTCTTTAACAGATGGTGCTGGGAGAACTGGACAGCAACATGCAGAAGAATGAAACTAGATCATTTCCTCACACCATGTACTGGATAAAGGACCTGAACGTGAGACAGGAAACCATCAAAACCTTAGAGGAGAAAGCAGGAAACAACCTCCTTGACCACCACCGCAGCAACTTCTTACTTGAAACATCCTAAAAAGCAAGGGAATCAAGAGCAAAAATTAACAATTGGGACCTCATCAAGATTAAAAGCTTCTGCATGGCAAAGGAAACAATGCACAAAACTAATAGGCAACCAACGGAATGGGAAAAGATAGTTGCAAATGACATATCAGATAAAGGGTTAATATCCAAAATCTATAAGGAACTCACCAAACTCCACATCCGAAAAACAAACAACCCAGTGAAGAAATGGGCAGAAGATATGAACAGACACTTTTCCAAAGAGGACATCCACATGGCCAACAGACACATGAAACGATGCTCAGCATCCCTCCTCATCAGAGGAAATACAAATCAAAACCACACTGAGATACCACCTCACGCCAGTCATAGTGGCTAAAATGAGCAAATCAGAGAACTCTAGATGCTGGCGAGGATGTGGAGAAATGGGCACCCTACTACACTGTTGATGGGAATGTAAACTGGTGCAGCCCCTCTGGAAAACAGTGTGGAGGTTCTTCAAAAAGTTAACAACAGAACTCCCCTAGGACCCAGCAATAGCACTGCTAGGAATTTACCCAAGGGATACAGAAATGTTGAGGCATAGGAGCACATGGACCCCAATGTTCATAGCAGCACTCTCCACAATAGCTAAAACCTGAAAGAGCCTAAGTGTCCATCAACAGATGAATGGATCAAGAAGATGTGGTTTATCTATACCATGGAATACTACATGGCAATGAGAAACAATGAACTCTGGCCATGTGTAGCAACATGGATGGACCTTGAGGGTGTTATGCTGAGCGAAATAAGTCAGGCAGAGAAAGACAAATATCATATGTGTGCATGTATAGGCAGATTAGGAGGAACTAATGGAGACCAAGGGGAGAAGAAAGGAAATAGTGGGAGAGAGGGAGAGAGGCAAACCATGAAAGACTCTCGAATACTGAGAACAAACTGAGGACTGATGGGCGTGGGGGGGTGGAGGGAGATGGGCATGGAGAGGACACTTGTGGGGATGAGCACCGGGTTATATGGAAACCAACTTGACAAGACACTATTAAAAAAATAATAATAATAATAAAATAAAACAACAATCATAAAGATACTAGCTGGTCTTGAAAAAAGCATAGAAGACACCAGAGAATCCTTGCTTCAGAGACTAAAGAACTAAAATCTAATCAGGCTGAAATTTAAAAAGCTATAACTGAGATGCACCCAGAATGAATGCCATGACAATGAGGATGGATGAAGCAGAAGAATGAATCAGTGATATAGAAGATAAAATTATGGAAAATAATGAAGCTCAAAAGAGGAGGGCAAGAAAGGTATTGAATCATGATTGTAGACTATGGAAGTCATTCACTCCTTAAAGTAATAACATTCACCTTAACAGAATCCCAGAAGATGAGAAGAGAGAAAAAAGAACAGATGGTTAAGTGTAGCAAAGTATAGCCAAAAACTTACATGTTCTGGAGAAAGACACACACATTGAAATCGAAGAAGCACTTGGAACTCCCATTAAATTCAACCAAAGCCAGCCATCGGCAAGACATATCAGAGTCAAATTCACAAAATATACAAAGAAAGAATCCTGAAAGCACCAAGGGAAAAACTTTAACCTACAGAGGAAGACAGATCAGAATCACAGAAAATCTGTCCACAGAAACTTGTGAGACCATAAATGAGTTGCAGGATAAATTCAAATGCTAAATGGGAAAATATGCAGCCAAGAATATTCTATTCAGAATAGAAGGAGAGCTAAGAGATACAGAAACTAAATGAATTTGTGACCACTAAACTAGGCCTGCAAGAAATATTAAAGGATAAAGAAACAATGACCAAAAGCAAAAGTCTAGAGGGGCGCCTGGGTGGCTCAGTCAGTGAGGCATCTGACTTCGGCTCATGTCATGATCTCACAGTTTGTGGGTTCGAGCCCCGTGTCAGGCTCTGTGCTGACAGCTAGTTCAGAGCCTGGACCCTGTTTCAGATTCTGTGTCTCCCTCTCAATCTGATCCTCCCCTGCTCACATTGTCTCTCTCTATCTCTCAGAAATAAATAAAGGATTAAAAATTTAAAGAAAAAATAAAAGCTACAGTCTAGAAAGGAACAGAGAAAACCTCCAGAAACACCAATTTTACAGGTTATACAATGGCATTAAAGTCATATCTGTCAATTATCACCCAGACTACTGATGGACTAAATGCTCCAGTCAAAAAACATAAAATCTCAGAATGGATTAAAACACAAGAACTATCCATATTCTGCTTACAAGAGACTAGTTTTAGATCTTAAGACACCTGTAGATTGAAAGTGATGAGATGGAAAACAATCTATGAAGCTAACCCACCTCAAAACAAATCTAGTGTAGTCATACTTATATCAGACAAACCAGACTTTAAAACAAAGACTATAGCAAGAGATGAAGAAGGGCATTATATTATAATTAAGGGGTCTATCCATCAAGAATATGTAATGATTGTGGGTTGCCTGGGTGGATCAATCGGTTAAGTATCAAACTTCAGCTCAGATTATGATTTCATGGTTGGTGGGTTGGAGCCCCGTGTCAGGCTCTGTGCTGACAGTCAGCTCAGAGCCTGGAGCCTGCTTCAGATTCTGTGTCTCCCTCTTTCGCTACCACTCCTCCACTCGTGCTCTGTTTCACTCTGTCTTAAAAATAAATAAACGATGGGACTCCTGGGTGGCTTAGTCAGTTAAGTGTCCGACTTTTGCTTAGGTCATGATCTCGTGGTTCATGGGTTTGAGCCCCGCGTCGGGCTCTGTGTTGACTGCCAGCTCAGAGTCTGGAGCCTATTTCAGAGTCTGTGTCTCCCTCTCTCTCTGACCCTCGTCTGCTCACGCTGTCAATCTCTCTCTCTCCTAGAATAAATAAAAGTATTAAAAAAAAATAAACTAGAAAAAAGGAATATCTAATGATTGTAAATACTTATTGCTCTAATTTGAAAGCGCCTAAATATATAAATCAAATAATCACAAAAATAAAGGGACTCACTGATAATAATACAATAATAGTAAGGGACTTTCACACCCCACTTATAGCTATGGGCAGATCATCTAAGCAGAAAATCAAGGAAAAGATGACTTTGACACACTGGACCAGAGGGACTTAATAGATATGTTCAGAATATTTCTTCCTAAAGTAGGAGAATAAAACTTTTTCAAATACACATGGGAAATTCTCCAAAACAGATCATGTACTTCGTCACAAAGCAGCCCTCAACAGACACAGAAAGATCAATATCATATCATGCATATTTTCAGATCACAACAATATAAACTTAAACCACAAGAAAAATTTGGAAAGCCCTCAAATACATGCAGGGTAAAGAACATCCTACTAAAGAAAGAATGGGTTACAGGCACCTGGGTGGCTCAGTCGGTTGAGTGTCCGACTTCAGCTCAGGTCATGATCTTACAGTTTGTGGGTTTCAGCCCCGTGTTGGGCTCTGTGCTGACAGCTAGCTCAGAGCCTGGGGCCTGTTTTGGATTCTGTGTCTCTCTCTCTGACCCTCCCCTGCTCATGCTATCTATCTCTCAGAAATAAATGAAACATTTTGAAAAATGAATGAAAGCCTTATTAAGGAAATTAAAGAAGATAAGAAAGTTACATGGAAGAAAGTGAAAATGAAACCTTAAAAGTCCAAAGCCTTTGGGACGCTGCAAAGGGGGTCATAAGAAGGAAGTACGCTGCAATTCAGGCCTATCTCATGAAACAAGAAAGGTACCAAATACACAACTAACATTACACCTAAAGGAGTTAGAGAAGGAGCCACAAAGAAAGCCTAAAGCCAGCAGAAGGTAGATAATAAAGATTAGAGCAGAAATACATAATATAGAAACAGCAAAAAAGCAGTAGAACAGATCAATGAAACTTAAAAAAATTTTTTTTTGAAAGAATAAACAAAATCAATAAACCCCTAGCCAACAAACTGGGGAAATCTGGAAAAATAATGGACAAATTGCTAGAAACATTCAAAGTTGCAAAACTGAAACAGGAGGAAATTGCAATTTGAACAGACCCACAACCAGAAAGAAATTGAAACAGTTATCAAAAAACCTCTCAACAAACAAGAGTTCTGTGCCAGATGACTTACCAGGGAAATTCCACCAGATATTTAAAGAAGAGTTAATTCTTATTCTTCTCAAATTGCTGCAAAAAGACATGGAAGGAAAACTTCCAAATTAATCCTAGAAGGCCAGCATTACACTGATACCAAAAACAGGGAAAGACACCACGAAAACAAAATTACAGACTAATGTCCGTTATGAACATAAATTAAACCTCAGAATATTAGCAAAGAGAATTTAATGATGCATTAAAAGAATTACATAACACCAAGTGCAAGGATTATTTCCTATCTGCAAATCAAATCAGTTATACCACATGAACAAAATAAAGACTAAAAATCATATGGTCATCTCAATAGCTACAAAAAATTTTTGAAAAGTTTCAATATTCATTCATTATAAAAATTCTCATCAAAGTGGTAAGCAGACCATACCTCAGCATATCAAAGGCCAAATATGAAAAACCCGGCTCACAGCATAATTAATAGAAAAATGGACATTTTTTTCTCTACCAGGTAGAAAACAAGTTATGTCCACTCTTGCCACTTTTCTTCAAAATAGTACTCTTATTGAGGAGGCTAACTTGGATGGTGGCTAGCTGGGCTTCTTTGAGGAAATGATTGCCAAGGCCCCTAATTTCTTTAGCATCTTCAACATTCAGATTTGAGGACAGTGCTGAGGGCACAGTGGCCCAGAAGCTGACCATCCTGCTCTGCTTCTGTCTACACAAATGTGACCTCCAAGCTGCTCAGAAAAGGTGTTGTGGCCTCTGGGGTTATTCCCAATAATATTTCCTGGGTTCCTTTAAGCAACAGATCCTTAGCCAGGGAAGGGGATGTGTGAGAAGCAGGGACCTCCCCAGTCCACAGAGCCTCCACAGGCCCTTCTCCCTGTCTCACACTCTCCCCTCCCACCAGCTCCCCAGACCCCTCATTATCTCCCTGTCACAAATAGACCACTGGTACAGGAAGGCAGAAACCTCATGGGCCAGTGGATGCCCACATGTCCAAGAACTGTGCAGGCATCACAGTTCACGCAGGGAAAATTGAAAAATGAAGGAAGACAAGGTCTTATGAGTTATGTAGTCTTTCTCCTAAATCCACAATCATCCTGCACTCTAGTCCATCTGGTCCTCTTCTCTCCCACGCCCCCAACATGTGAAGTTGTGAGGGCAGTGGGCCAAAGTCTCTGTCTCTGTCTGCAGCTCTGATTCCTGGACACAACCTGGAATTCTCACTGGTGTATAATGTACACACATTTGCAACCTTCTGGTGGTATACCACTTTCACATTCTTATGGAAAAGAAAGTAAAGGGGAGGAAGGAAAGAGGAAAGAAGGGAAGGGTAAAAAAAGAAACAAAAGAAAATTTACGACCTAAAAATGAAGTAACCACATTTAAAAATGGAATGAATAACTTAACAGCAAAATGGAATAACTAACTGGAACAGAATCACTATACAGGTATAAAGAAACAACAGAAATTCCCCATCTGAAAACACAGCAACAGCAGCAGCAGCAGCAACAATAAAACAGCCTGAAAAGCAATAAACAGAGCCTGTGGAGAAAAAACAAAGTGTAATATTTGAGTCATTAAAGTTCTGAAAGCAAGGAGAAAGAGAAAAAATAAAATATTTAGAAAAATACTGACCAAAACTAGCCAAGTTTGATGAAAAGATATGAACATACAAATTAAAAAGCTCAACAATATTTAAAAGGATAAAATCACAGATGTCGACACCCCAAAAATCACAATCAACTGTTTAAATGGAAACTTCCAGTTTCATATCTGACATGATAGGACTATGAGAATTTTGACTGCTACTTTCACTACGTGAAAACAAATCAAAACAGTAAAACACCTGGACAAGACAAAAATCAATTACTTTTCCTTAGATATAATAAAATTGAGGTCATAGGACTAACTCTCATCTCAAAAACTGGATATACATTTTAATATAGAGAATTACAACTAAAATTAATGTATATTAATTAGCAGAAGCCCCTGCTTAAATAAATAAATTAATTAAATACGAGGATCCCCTGGAGCAATAAAAGAATCGAGCAATAAAATCATCTTGAAGAGTTATTGAAGGCTCAACGGGGACTAATTAAAGAGTTAGAAAATCCTGTGGCCTAACATTTGAAAACTAAATCTTTTGGGGTTTGTGCATTGAGGAGATCACACAGATTCTCACAGTGAGGAATGGAGAGTAGTCTTCATTCATGCTTCATGCAAGGGAAAGATACATCTGGAGAAACTTAAAAGAATATATATATCACAAATAATATTTTCTTAGACCTGCATGAAGAAAACAACAGATGATGGCAGACAATAACAGACAATTTCCCAACAAATGGAGAATGCCAAAATATTTAGAGATGAAACAACACACTTGTTTGTAGCACAGGCATCATAAGAAAGAAATTAAAAATTATTGAGAACAAATTAAAATAAAAACACACTCAGGAAAAGTTATGGGATGCAGCAGAAGCAATGCTTAGAAGAAAATGTTTACAGTGAATTAAATACATTGGATTGAATTGAATATATATATATTATGAATAAATAAGTACCTAAAATCAATATCTTGAGTTTCACCTATGTTAGAGAAAAAAAGCACATAAAGCTGAAGTAATCAAGATTAATCTGAAAAAGAGTAAACAAAATTAAAACAGTAAAACAATTTTTAAAATTCTATAATATGTAAGGCCAATGGTTTGAAAATATCAATAACATCGACAATTTTCTAGTAATGTAAACTAACAACAACAACAACAAAAAGAGAAGCAAAATACTACCATCAGAAATGAAAATGGCCATCGCAACTGATCTCATAAACATTAGAATGGTAACATTATATAAACAAGTCTATTCCCACATAGCTGATAACATGAAATCAACCAGTTACATGAAAAACGTGAGCTATTGGGGCGCCTGGGTGGCTTAGTCGGTTAAGCGTCCGACTTTCGCTTAGGTCACGATCTCGCAGTTCGTGGGTTCGGTCCCCACGTCGGGCTCCGTGCTGACTGCCGGCTCAGAGCCTGGAGCCTGTTTCAGTCTGTGCCTCCCTCTCTCTCTGACCCTCCCCTGCTCACGCTGTCTCTCTCTCTCTCCTAGAAAAAAAAAAAAAAAACACCAAAAAAACGTGAGCTACCAAAACTTACTGAAAGAAAAATAGATAATAGAATTAGGCCTATATGTATTTAAGAATTAAATCAATAACTTTGAAACAAACAAACAAACAAAAAAATTCCAAGTCCAAATGAGTTCATGGATAAATTCTAGACAAATTTAAAGTAGAAATTACACCAATTCTTCACAACTTTCCAGAAAATAGAAGCAGATGGACTGTTCCTAATTCAGTCTACAATGCTAGCCTTACTCTAGTACGAAAACCAAACAGAAATTAGTCAGGAAGAAAACTACAGATCAATATCTCTCACAAAGTTAAGTGCAAAAAACATGCTTAATAAATAATTAGTAAATTAAGTGTTATAATGTATAAAAAAATTATTTTTTGGGGGGGGGCAGGTGAAATTTATTCTACTTAATGCAAGTTGGTTCAATATTCAAAAATTAACTGATTAATCCATCACAATGACAGCCTACAAAAGAAAAATCATATGATCACATCAATAGGTGCAACAAATCTATATGTGATATTGATCTAAACAGACAATTAAGGGGCACTTGGTAGCTCAGTCAGTTAAAAGGCCCACTTGGATTTTGATTCAGGTCATTATCTCTTTGTTTGTGAGTTTGAGCCCCACATTGGGCTCTGTCCTAACAGCCCAGAGGCTACTTGGTATTCTGTGTTCCTCTATGTCTCTGTCCCTACCCCACTTATTCTCTGTATCTCTCTCAAAATAAATACAATTAAAATTAAAAAAAAAATAGAGGGGCACCCTGGTGACTCAGTCAGTTAAGTATCCAACTTTGGCTCATGTTTGTGAATTCAAGCGTTGTGTTGGGCTCTATAGCGACAGATCAGAGCCTGGCGCTTGTTCCAGTTCTTTGTCTCTCTCTCTCTTTGCCCCTACCCTACTCATGATCTGTCTCTCAAAAATAAACAAACATTTAAAAATTTAGAAAAATAGATAATACGTTGGATTATAAATATTAACAATTTTTAAAGAATTAAAATCTTACAACAATGTACATTCTTTAATCATAATGGAATAAAATTAGGAAAAAACAGAAAGATGTTAAAAAGTAATCTCTAGACCCTTGAAATTAAAACACATAAATAATGGATTACAAAAGTGGGTTAAACAGAAAGTTTTAAGAAAATTAGAAGTGATTTTAAAAGGAAAGGAAAGAAAAAGATAACATATCGATATTTGTGGCATGAATTTAAAGTATTGTTTAAAGATTTTATTTTTAAGAAATCTCTATGCCCAAATGTGGGGCTTGAATTTAAAACCCAAAGGTCGAAGCACATGGGTGGCTCAGTTGTTAAAGATCTGACTTTGGCTTAGGTCATGATCTCACACCTGTGAGTTTATGCCCTGCTTCAGGCTCTGTGCTCAGAGCCTGGAGTTGAGCCTGCTTCAGATTCTGTGTCTCCCACTCTCTCTGGCGCTCTGCACCATCCCCCCCTCACCGTCCCAAAAATGAATAAATGTTAAAAAAAAACACACCAGGATTAGCACTGGGTGTTATATGTAAACCAACTTGACAATAAACTATTAAAAAACAAAACAAAATAAACAAACCGAGTCAAATGTTTTATTTTATATTAATTGAGTCAGTCAGGCCCTCAATATAACATATTGTTTATAACAACAATTACAGCATTAAATTCATACATTTGAATGGAAGAAAAATGGTTTAAATTATTATTTATTTATTTATTTATTATTATTTTAAAATTTTTTAATGTTTTATTTATTTCTAGGAGAGAGAGAGAGAGAGAGAGAAAGAGAGAGAGAGAGACAGCGTGAGCAGGGGAGGGTCAGAGAGAGAGGGAGTCACAGACTGAAACAGGCTCCAGGCTCTGAGCTGGCAGTCAGCACAGAGCCTGACGCGGGGCTCGAACCCACGAACTGCGAGATCATGACCTAAGTGAAAGTCGGACGCTTAACAGACTAAGCCACCCAGGCGCCCCAAAATTATTATTTAAAAAATCCAGAAACCAAGATTAACAGAGAAAATTATGTTCAAGTAACTGAGTAAACCAAAGGACCACATAAAGATCAGAGCAGAAATCAATGAAATAAAAAACCCAAACATGTTTCAAAAATAAAATAAAATTGATTAAAAGCTAAATAAAAATAATAAATTCTATCAAAATATAAGACAGTGTATATGTTATCAGTAACCAGATTTGAAGAGGGATTATTAATACAGATGCCAAAAGACATTAAAAGGATAATAAGATGATAATATAAATACTTTATTCATATGAATTTGCTACTTTGATGAGAAGGACTGATGGTGAAAAATGACAAGTTAGTCAACTAATCTAAGATAAAATACATAAATTTAATAGTTACATAATTATGAAAGAATTTGAATTAATTCTTTAAACTATTTGAAGAAGAGATTATCAGACGCCGATGGTACCAATGGTGAATTCTACCAAATATTTCACATAACAATAACACCAGTTCTATGCCCCTTCCATTTCCAGAAATAGAAGACTTTTTGACTAATTTTATGATGTGAAAACCAAAGATAGTTTAAAAAAAAAGATTAAAATACCAAAACACAAAAATGCTATACATAAATATTCTTCTGGAATACAGATACAAAATCTTCGAAGTTTTCAAAGTTTTAAAAATTCAATCAAAAAAAGGGGCGCCTGGGTGGCTTAGTCTGTTAAGCGACCGACTTTCGCTTAGGTCATGATCTCGCGGTTCGTGGGTTCGAGCCCCGCGTCGGGCTCTGTGCTGACTGCCAGCTCAGAGCCTGGAGCCTGTTTCAGTCTGTGACTCCCTCTCTCTCTCTGACCCTCCCCTGCTCACGCTGTCTCTCTCTCTCTCTCCTAGAAAAAAAAAATTCAATTAAAAAGGATAAAAAGAAAAATAGGCTATGATCAGACACAGTTTACCTTAAGAATGCAAGATTAGTTTAATATTCAAAACTCATTTAATGTAATCAATTAAGACTCTAATAAAGAAATATTGTAAAAACAATCTGTAGTGAATCATACCATAGATATTGTTGTTGTATGTTGCAATCGTACTATTCAACATTAAAAAGAAAAAAGCTACTGTGGTATATAACCAGTTGATGGATTTCAAAGCCATAAAAGCTAATTGAAAGAAACCAGTCTAAAAGGTTATGTACAATGTATAAATACATTCTGTTTATATAACATTCTCAAAAACACAAAGCCATAATAGTTGAGAATGAGCAGATGTCATGGATCGCGGGAAACAGTATGGATTTTTATGCTGATGAAACTGCTCTGTATCCCGATTAGGTCATGGGTACATAAGTTTATTTATGTTAAATTCAAAGAATGTACCCTGGAAAAAAAGAATAATTTTAATGTCTAATAATTCTTATTAAATTTTATTTAAATTATTTCATTTTTATTTATCGAGAGAGAAAGAGAAAGCAAGTATCCCAAACAGGCACTGCGATGTGAGTGTAGAGACGGATTCAGGGCCCAAAGCCGCAAACCAATCATAAGATCATGACTTGAGCCAGTATGCAGACTCGGATACCCAACCAACTGAGCCACCCAGGTGACCCATGTCTAATAACATTTTAAATTTAACGTCACAAAATAAATGTCTTTGTCTAATATGTATTCATCAACATAAGAGAGGGGCTTTTTTTTTAGTTTTTTTTTTAATGTTTATATATTTTTGAGAAATAGAAACAGAGTGTGAGTGGGGGATGGGCAGAGAGAGAGGGAGAGCAGAATCTGAAACAGGCTCCAGCTCCAGGCTTTGAGCTAGCTGTCAGCACAGAGCCCATGTGGGCCTCAAACCTAGGACCAGTGAGATCATGATCTGAGTGGAGGTCAGATGCTTAACCAACTAAGTCCCCACACACTCCTGAGAGGGGCTTTTTTAATTTTAAGGACAGGTATATCCCTCAGCTTACATTTCATTGTCTAAAACTTAGTCTTATGGTTCTTTTTAAATTTATGTGGATAAGAGGAAGGGAAGATTCGATTTTGGTAGAGAAATAGCATTTTCCACTACAATAGTATGTAAATTTCTTTGTTGATTCTAATTGTTTGTCATGATACTACATGTTTACTATATTTCTTTAGAACTTCAGAATTGTAGTTCTTATTATAGCTCAAAATTGCCTCTTCATTCCCTGGTGGCCCATTCTACAGAAGCAGTACACTTCTGCCCCATTAAAGTCAAGTTTGCTTAATGATTTGAATTGCCCAATGGAATACAAACAGTTATATATCCCACATCAGACAAGAAACTTTAAGAGCTACTGAATTGTTCTTTATTTTATTCTTGTTGGAATGATACCAACATACAGGCTGATCCTAAATTGAAGTCTTGAGATAAAGAAGATACAGAATAGAGCAATCTATAAATGATAGATAATTTTAGTGAGAAATAACCTGTGATAATTCATTGATTATTTGGGTAATCTCTTGATGTACAATAAATATTTTTAATAGTTAAATTTATTCTCTAAATATATAGTAATTTATTTATTTAAAAATTTTAATGTTTTATTTATTTTTGAGAGAGAGACAGCTTGAGCAGGGGAGGGTCAGAGGGAGGGAGACACAGAATCCGAAGACAGCCTCCAGGATCTGAACTAGCTGTTAGCACACAGCCCACGCGGGGCTTGAACCCACCAAACCGTGAGATCATGACCTGTGCCGAAGTCGGACGCCCAACCAACTGAGCCACTCAGGCACTCTAAATATATAGTAATTTAGAATATAGGAAAGGATGGGGCACCTGGTGGCTCAGTCGGTTAAGTGTCTGACTTCATCTCAGAACATGATCTCATGGTTTGTGAGCTCGAGTCCCATGCTGGGACTGTGCTGACAGCTCAGAGCCTGGAACCTGCTTCAGATTCTGTGTATGTGTGTCTTGCTCTCTCTGCCCCGCTCCTGCTCTGTCTCTCTCTCAAAAATAAATAAACGTTTAAAAAACTAAAAAAAAAATAAGAAGAATGAACAAAGCCCTTGTGCAACTGGCACAAGATATATATAGATTAAAAAAAAAAAAGAATATAGAAAGGATATTTCCTTGAAGATATAGTTTTGCTTCTTTTAAATCACTTTAGTATGTATGTATGTATGTGTGCATGCATGTGTGTATGTATCTTTAACTTACATCCAAGTTACTTAGCATATAGTGCGATAATGATTTCAGGAGTAGATCGCAGTGATTCATCCCTTAAGCATAACACCAAGTGCTTATCCCAACAAGTGTCTCCCTTAAGGCCTCTTGCCCACGAAGCCCATCCCCCTCTCCCCCCACAGGCTTTCCAGCAATTCTGAGTTTGTTCTCTGCATTTAAGAGTCTCTTATGTTTTGTCCCCCTCCATATATGTATACATATATACTAGGGATTTTGATACCTCCAACTTTGGTTTTCTTTTTCAGGGTTGCTTTAGGATCTCCTCTGGTTCCATATTAAATCACTTTCTTAATTTCAATAGAAAGCCAATACCCACTTCAGAAAATATCTAGTTGCTTCTAGAAACATCAAGTTCTTTTAATTATGAGGGAATTTAACATAGACTGATTTCATAGTAGTGAAAAGTTAAATAGGAGATGAGAGAGAACCAAGAGAGAAGCAACAGAAAATAAATTCTCCTTCACTGGAAAAGAGAGACATTTGGGAATTTTACCAGAACTCGGATTTAAGGATTCACTGGGAGTGAACTATAACCATTGAAATGTATTCCTGATGGAATTTTCTAGCATAAATTAAGACCAAAAACGCAATCAGTATAATAAAGTTTGGAGCCATGAAGAAGATGCTCCAAGAAGTCTAATTATAAGATCAGAATTATCAAGTAAAAAATACTGCTATCTTTCCTTTTTTCACTAGTGCTTCCCTTTCCCAAAATCTCTGAGAAGCCAGAAGTGAAAGCAACTTGGGTAATTTATCTTATTTTAAAGCCAGTATAGTTAGGAGAAAGTGTTATACAGGTATACAATGTACTGATTGAACAGTTCTTTCAAAAAAGTCTAAGAAAAATTTTTTAAATGTTTACTTTTGAGAAAGAGGGAGAGCACATGTAGAGGAAGGGCAGAGGGAGAGAAGCAGACATAGAATCCAAAGCAGGCTCCAGGCTTCAAGCTGTCAGCCCAGAGCTGAATATAGGGTTTGAACCTACTTGAACAAACTGCAAGATCCTGACCCAAGCCCAGTTGGACCCTCAATCAACTGAGCCACCAAGGCATCCCTGATTCAACAATTCTACACCATATCCAGTGCTCATGATGATAAGTGTATTCTTACACTTTTTCAGCTGTTTCACCCACCTCCCACTCAATTCTTTGTGGGAACTACCAGTTTGTTCTCTATAATTAAGTATCTATATTTTTTGGTTCTCTTTTTTTTTTTTTAACTTATTTCATTTCTATTGTTTCTTAAATTCCACATACGATTGAAGTCGTACAGTATTTGTCTTTAACTATTTCATTCAGCATAATAGTCTACCTTCACTGATGTTGCAAATGGTAAGATTTCATTCTTTGTGGCTGAAAAATGTTCCATTGAATATACATACCACATTTTTTAATATAGTCATCTATCAGTGAACACTTAGTTTGCACCCATAATTTGGATATTGTAAATAATGCTGCAACAAAATATAGAGGTCCATGTAGCTTTTGACTTAATGTTTTCATATTCTTTGGGTAGATATCCAGTGATGGAATTAGTGGATCATATAGTAGTTCTATTTTTAATATTTGCCACAGTGACTACTCCAGTTTTCATTCCCACCAATAGTGCACAAAGATTCCTTTTTCCCATATTTTTGCAAACACCTGTAGATTCTTGTGTTTTTTATTTTAGCTATTCCAACAGGTATGAAATAATATTTCATTATGGTTTTGATTTGATTTTTCTGATGACAAGCGATGTGGAGTATCTTATCAGGTGTCTGTTGGCTATCTGTATGTTTTCTTTGGAGAAATGACTGTTCATGTCTCCTGCCCATTTTTAATTGGATTATTTTTTGGTGTTGACTTACACAAGTTTTTTATATATGGACTCTCATTCGCAAATATTTTCTCCCACTTGGTGTTTTGTTGTTGTTGTTGTTGTTTCCTTTCCCGTGCAGAACATTTTATTTTGTTCAAACCCCATTAGTTCATTTTTGCTTTTGTTTCTCTTGCCTCAGAAGATATAGGACTTGGGAAAATTTCTCTCCTGAAACAGAGAAGAGCAAAATAAGGCAAGCAAATGACTTGAGAGAAATTGGTTAGTAGTGAATTAATAAGCAGCACTGTGTTACCATATAAATGTTATTCTTATAGGCTATATATTTTGATAGTTAAGATTAGTTATGCAGTATCCATAGGACTTCCAAAATTGAAGAATGAGGCCTTGGCAAACTCCTTTCCTGTGAAAGCAGTAATAAAATTGGCAATGTTGTCAAAAAAATTTCAGCATTCTGGAAATTAACCAAAAAATACAAGTTTATATATATATATATAATATAAATATTATATATCTAATATAAATATAATATATATATTAATGTTTTATTTATTTTTGAGAGAAAGACAGAGATAGCATGAGCAAGAGAGGGTCAGAGAGAAAGGGAGACACAGAATACTAAGACAGGCTACAGGCTCTGAGCTAGCTGTCAGCACAGAGCCCAATGTGGGGCTCGAACCCACAAACCATGAGATCACAACCTGAGCTGAAGTCAGACATTTAACCGACTGAGCTACTCAGGTACCCACAAAAAATCATATGTTAAGGGGCACCTGGGTGGCTCAGTCAGCTGAGCATCTGACTTAGAATCAGGTCATGATCTTATAGTTTATGAGTTCAAGCCCTGCACTGGGCTTTGTCCTGCAGCTCAGAGTCTGGAGTCTGCTTCCAATTCTGTATGTGTGTCTCTCTTTCCCTCCTATGATCACATTATCTGTCTCCCAAAGATAAACATTTTTGAAAAATATTAAAAAAATTTTAAAAATCATATATTAATAAAAAATATTTTAATGTAGTTAACAACAGTGAAACTATAGAAGTAGACCCGTAAATAAAGAGAGCAAACTAAGTGTAGTTGCTGGGTAGGGAAGGGGGATAGATGAAGGGAGTAGGGAACATAAGCTTCCAATTATGGAATGATAAAATCATAGGAATGTAAGTTAGAGCATAGGAAATATAGTCAATGGTATTGTATAGCATATATGTATATAGTTGGCAGCTATACATATGATGAGCATAGTATAATTTGTTGATGCACTGTGTTGCACACCTGAAATTAATGTGACATTGTGTATTGATTGACATTTCAATGTGAATGTTACAATTTAATAAAAAATTTTTAATTCAGAAAAACTAAAATATGCTATTTAAAAATTTTTTAATGTTTACTCATTTTTTTGAGAGACAGAGAGAAACAGAGCATGACCAGGGGAGAGGCAGAGACAGAGAGAGACCCAGAATCCGCAGCAGGCTCTGGGCTTTGAGCTGTCAGCACAGAGCCTGATGTGAGGCTCGAACCCACAAACTGTGAGATCATGACGTAGGCCAAAGTCATATAGATGCTTAACCAACTGAGCCACCCAGGTGCCCCCAAAATGTGCCATTTTAAAGGTACAGCTTTCACACGGGGAACATACTTAATGATGAAACACTGCAAGATATCCCCTGATCTAGAATGAGACAAAGATATCTACTTTTTTTAAAAGAGGCTTTCATCATTTGTATTAAATTGTATTGGAATTTCTAGATAAGTCAAAGAGATAATAAGAGATTTAAAAAAAAACCCTAGATTGGAAGAAATAAGATGACTTGATACTGCATGTGCAGATAAGATAATTTTATAAGTAAAATCCAAAGGCATTGCAAAAGAAAACTGTAAGAGCTAATATAAAACTTTAGAAAGATGTAGGGTCATAATTAAAAACCAATTGCATTTATATAAAGTAGCAATGAATGATCCAAATACAGAAATAAGAAAATTTTAGAACGGTATTAAAAATAATATTTAGTGTCCATCAACAGATGAATGGATCAAGAAGATGTGGTTTATCTATACCATGGAATACTACATGGCAATGAGAAACAATGAAATCTGGCCATGTGTAGCAACATGGATGGACCTTGAGGGTGTTATGCTGAGCGAAATAAGTCAGGCAGAGAAGGACAGATATCATATGTGTGCACGTATAGGAGGATTAGGAGGAACTTAATAGAGGACCAAAGGGGAGAAGAAGGGCGGAAATGGTGGGGGAAAGGGAGAGAGGCAAACCATGAGAGACACTTGAATGCTGACAAAAACTGAGGAATGGTGGATGTGGGGGGGAGGAGGGGTGGGCATGGAGGAGGACACTTGTTGGGATGAGCACTGGGTGTTATGTGGAAACTAATTTGATAATAAACTATTTAAAAAAATAATAATATTTAGTATCGAAAGAAGTATAAAATTTATTCTCTGTAAAAAGAACAAAAAAAATGCCATTGAAAGGAACTAACAAAGACTGAAATGACTGGAAAGACAGCTCATAACCAATGTACAGATTTAACAAAAGAACTACCAGAATCTTTTTTTGCAGAAATTGGCAAGTTGATAGTAAAATTCATAAAGAGATGGAAGGGGCCCAGAATAGCCAAAACAATTTTAAAGCAAAACAAAGATGACAGACTCACACTTCAGAATTTCAAACTTTACAACAAAGCAGTAGGAACCAGGACAGTGTGTCCTAGCCCAAGGACAGAGATATAGATCATTAGAATATAATTCAGAATAGAAACAAAACCATACCTTTATGACAGTAGATTTTTTACAAGAGTGCCATGGAAGTTTGTGGGAGAAAGAAAATTGTTTCAACTTATAGCGCTGGGATACTTGATAATCAGATCCAAAAGAATGAAACTGGAATCCAACTAACATTATATACAAAACCTAGCAACAAATCAAAGAGAAGAGACTGCATATGTGAGGGCAAGCAGTGTATGAGAAATCTCTGTACCTCCATTCATGAATCAAAACTGCTTGAAAAATAGTGTATTAAAAAACATGGATTAGTCTTGCCTGGGTGGCTCAGTTGGTTTAGCATCTGACTCTTCATTTTGGGTCATGTCATGATCTCACAGTTCATGCATTTAACTGTGCAGCGCAGAGGTTGCTTGTCTCTATCTGTCTCTATTGTTTCTCTGCTCCTCCCTTGAGAGTGCATGCTCTCACTCTTTCTATCAAAATAAACTTAAAAAACAAAACATGGATCAGACCTAACTATAACAGCTAAGACTTTGAAACCTTCAGAAGAGAGCAGATGAAAATAGCACATTTTTAACAGAATAGACATAAAGTCTATGACTGATTTAGGCACTGTATTTCCTTAAGATGACAACAAAGGACAAGCAAAGACAATATCCTTATACTGACTTATATCAAAATTAGAAATGTTTGTGTGTCAAAGCACAGTTTAGAAAGTTAGTAGACTACCTTTAGCATAGCAGCAAATATTTGCAAGTTACATATCTGACTAGCATCAAGAACTAAGAATATATAGGAGTGCCTGGCTGACTCAATCAGTACAGCATGTAACTCTTGATCATCCAGTCATGAGTGCCAGCCCCACATTGGGCTTATCTGAAAAAAAAAAACAAAAAAACAAACTTCAAAAAGAGAATAAATAAAGGATACTAAACTTTAACAAAAAATGGCCAAACAGTGGAGAGAGCCTAAATGTCCACTGACTGATGAATGGATAAAGAAGATGAAATATTATACACACACACAATAGAATATTACCCAGCCATAAAAAGAAGAAGAAGAAGAAGAAGAAGAAGAAGAAGAAGAAGAAGAAGAAGAAGAAGAAGAAGAAAGAAGAAGAAGAAAAGAAGAAGAAGAAGAAGAAGAAGAAGAAGAAGAAGAAGAAGAAGAAGAAGAAGAAGAAGAAGTTGTCTTGACATTTGCAACGATGTAAGTGGAATTAGAATGTATTATGCTAAGGAAATTAATTGAGTCAGAGAATAAAATTACTGGAATTTAAAAAACATAACAGATGAACATATGGGAAGCATGGTGGTAAAAAAGAAGAGAAGGAAACAATCCACAAGGGACTCTCAATGATAGGACAGACTCAGGGTGGATGGAGGGAGGTGGGTAGGGGATATTCTCCATGGGTAATGGGTATTAGGTACTTGTTGGGATGGTCCCTGGGTGCTGTATGTAAGTGACGAATCACTGAATTCTACTACTGAAATCAATACTACACTATACATTCTCTAAATAAAATGCAAATATAACATAATATATACAATAAGAATAACAATACATAGAAAAATAACCCAATTTTAACCCTTAAATATGTGTGAAGAATTTGAATCGACATTTACTAAAAACAAAAACAAAAACAAAAACAGATGTGACAAAAAAAGCACATGGGAGATGCTCAATATCATAGTCCTTAGAGAAATGCAAGCCAAAATCACAGTGTGATTCCACTTCATGTGGAATAAACACACAGACATAATTTTAAAAAGTAAACAATAACAGTGGTTGGTAAGAAATTGTAGAAATAGAAACCCTCATACCCTCATGTCCTGAAATGTGTAATGCTGCAGCCAGTGTGCAATGTACATGGAGTGTTCCTCAAAATCTCATCCTTCCTCAAAAGCACAGACTCAGCAATTCACCTCCTAGACATATGACATATAATCCAGCAATTCACCTCCTAGGCATACAGCCAAGAGAACTGAAATCGTACATCCACACAAAATAGCATTATTCACTATAGTCCAAAGTCAAAAGAATATAAATGTCCATCAACTGAAGAAGGAATGCACAACTAGGGTACATTGATATAATTGAATACTATTGAGCCATTAAAAGCCATGACAGACGGTTCATTCACAACATGAATGAATGTGCTTAGGTAACTTAAACATACAAAGGTGAAAGAAGTCAAATATGCAAGCCCCATAATATATAATTCTACTTATAGGAAATATTTAAAAGAGAAGACCATATAGAAGGAAATTAAATTCGTGGTTACTAGCGCTGGAGAAGGGCAAGAATATATAGTGATTGCTAGTGGATATGGGTTTCATTTTTGTGATAATGGTTCGTATTCTTAATTAGATAGTGATGATGTTTTGCAACTTGCAAATATAGTGAAAATACTGAAATACATTCATTTAAACAATGAATTCTTAATATATAATTTATATGTCAATAAAACATATTAAATGTTTATAAATGCCTGGTTTTCAAGACAAATTATGGTCCATACAAATAAATGAAATATTTGACCCATAAAAGGTAAAAAAAGTCAATACAAAATGTCTCTGAGAGATCCAAATACAGGAGATACTAAATTAAGTCTTCAAAACACAATAGTGTAGATAAAATTCAGTAACATAAGTTAATCACTCTAAGTACTTGTTTTGTTTATTTATTTATATTCTATTTTTTAATTATTTTTTTAAATGTTTATTTATTTCTAGGAGAGAGAGAGAGAGACAGCATGAGCAGGGGAAGGTCAGAGAGAGAGGGAGTCACAGACTGAAACAGGCTCCAGGCTCTGAGCTGGCAGTCAGCACAGAGCCCGACGCGCGGCTCGAACCCACGAACCAAGAGATCATGACCCAAGCGAAAGTCGGACGCTTAACCGACTAAGCCACCCAGGCGCCCCAATTTATATTCTATTTTTATTATTGTTTATTTTTCATTTTTGAGAGTGAGAGTGGGTGTGGAGTGGGAGGGGGCAGA
This sequence comes from Proteles cristata cristata, assembly GCA_017311185.1. Taxonomy (NCBI): domain Eukaryota; kingdom Metazoa; phylum Chordata; class Mammalia; order Carnivora; family Hyaenidae; genus Proteles; species Proteles cristata. The sequence goes on from JAESUZ010004242.1 coordinate 52,805, forward strand.
GACAGAGGGCAGAAGGGTGGAAAGAGAGAGAGCTTTAAGCATGGAGCCCATCACCCAGGTCAGTCCCACAGCCATGGAATCATGACCTGAGCCAGGGTGAAGAGGCAGAGGCTTAACCCACTGAGTGACCCAGGTGCCCCTGTGTTATTTATTTTTAAATAAGCTCTACACCCAGAGTGGGGCATGAACTCATGACCATGAGATCAAGAGTCACATACTGTACCAACTGAGCCATCCCAAAACCCCAAAATTAACCATTTTAAAGTGAACAATTCAGTGATATTTAGTGATACTTACAGTCATGCAATCACTGTCACTATATATAGCTCCAAAACATTGTTATCTTGCAAAGGAAACTCTATATCCACTAAGTAGCTTCTGTCTAATTTGCTATCACCAAATTGTTTTCATGAATTCACCTAATTTGGATTCTTTCACACTGTATCTATCAACCCAAATCATTTTCATGGTGTAACAAAATTTAAATATACCGTAATGTTTTAATCCATTCATTTATTAATAGATTTCGATTGTTTCCACATTTTGGCTATTGCAAATAGTGTTAGTAAGCATAAGTCTACTTGTTTAAGTCCTTTTTCTTCAATTCTTTTGAGTATGTAACTGCGAAGAATAACTGCTGGCTCATGTGGTAATTCCATATTTAGCTTTTTGAGCAACCACGAAACTCTTCAGTGCTGAACCATTTAAATTTCTACTAGCAATATATGAGAGCTCTGATTTTTCCGTATGTTTAGGGTTTTAGTTCATTTTGAGTTAGCTTTTATATATGGTACATGGTTAATGTCCAACTTGATCCTTTGCATTGTTTACGTAGTTTCCCAACACAATTTATCAAAGAAAGTGTCCTTCCTCTTACAGGTGGTGTTGATCCATTAATCAAAGTTCATTTGATCCTAAGGGTGACTGATTAGGTCAGGACACAGAGCTCAGGACTTTCATTTCCTGGTGGTGAGTTTGAGCCCCATGTTGGAATGTAGAATTTAATTAACAGAAATCAGTGGACCAATATGTATGAGTGTTTATTTCTAGAATGATTATTCTGTTCCAATGGTCTGTCTACATGTCTGTCTTATACCTCTGCCAGACTTTTAATTTTGTAAGATGTATTCAAATCGGAAAGTGCAAGGCTTCAATTTTGTTCTCCTTTAAAGGCAACATTTGATTTAGTACATCTGGGGTCTGCAAATTATTTTTCCTAACTTGACAATCAAACATCCCGGAGATAAAGGTCACTTGGTCCTTATATGTGACCCTTTGAATGTGCTGTTAAGTTTGGTTACTGGTATTTTACAGAGGACTTTTGCATCAACATTCATCAGAGATAGTAGACTCTATAGTTTTCTTTTCTTGTTATTTTGTGTGGGTTTAGTAATGGTAATTTCGACCTTGTAATGAGTTTCAGGGACACCTGGCTGGCTCAGTGGGTAGAACAATGTTTCAGTCTTAGGTTCCTGAGTTTAAGCCGCAGGATGGATTAGAGATCACTTAAAATGTAAAACAAAACTGAGTTTCAGCATATTCTCTACATGTAACTTTTGGAAACAGTTTAAGATTTTTCACTTTTCTTTTTGTTTTTTTTTCCTTAAGATTTTATTTCTAAGTAATCTCTGTACCCAACATGGGTCTCAAAGTCACAACCTCAAGATCAAGAGTTAATGTTCTACTGACTGGGCTAGCGTGGTACCCCAAGAACTGTGTGAGGCTTAAAACATTTTTTTAAATGTTTGCTTATTTTTGAGAGAGAGACAGAGCATGAGTAGGAGAGAAGCAGAAACAGGAGACACAGAATTCAAAGCAGGTTCCAGTCAGCACAGAACCAAATGCGGGGCTCAAACTCAAGGATGGTGAAACCATGACCTGAACACAAGTTAGAAGCTTCACCCCACCTAAGCCACCCAGGTGTGCCAACAGTTTGAGATTTGATTTTAATTCTTTAAATATTTGGTAAAATTCCCCAGTGAAGCCACCTGGTCCTGAGCTTTTTTTTTTGTTTGTTTGTTTGTTTTTGTTAGAAGTTTCTTTTAAAAAATCCGTAATTACACATCTGTGTGGCCCATCCTTAGGTGTTAAATAAATTTGTTTTTTTACTGTCAGACAGTAAATCATTAGTTTCTAATCCATTCAGCTATTATGTGTTTTCTAATTGAAAAGTTTAAATCATTTATATTTAAGGGCTTATGATAGGAAAGGATTTACTACTTTGATTTAGAAAATTTTTCCTACACATTTTCTAGCTATTTGGTCTCTTTTCTTCTTGTTCTGCCTTCCTTTGTGCTTTATTGCATTTGTTTGTAGTTACACCTTTAATCTCCTTTTGTTGTCTTTTTTATGTTTATTTTTCATAAAGAGAGAAAGTTACCAACTCAAAAACTGTGATATCAAGACCTGAACCAGAGTCAGGTGCTTAACCAACTGAATGGAGTCAGGCACCCCTTCTTTCACTATCTTATAAGTATTTTCTTTGTGGCTACTATGAAGATTACATAAAACAGCATAAATGTAATATGTGCCAATTTCTTTTAAACAGAGTGTAGCAGGATCCTCACACAGAGAATTGTGACACCTAGGCTTTTCTTTCCAGTAAGCAACTTTATTCCAGCCAGCATCACTCAGTTGGGTTCATACCCAAACAACTTGGCCCTGAACACCATGTGGTGTGGTTTTTTATGTATTTTAGTTCTTTGTCTCTCTTATATGGTAACACACAAACATGCAGTCTGATTAATGTGGTCTCATGGTACAAGGTGGTGAGGGATGTTGTCACGAATATGCGAAGAGCAAGGTTGCCTTGAGATGTTCTTCTTTTTTCCTCTCCTTACGGAATATATTGCATATATACAAGAGAATATGTTAACTTTATTATGCAAAAGCTCTCTCTACTCCTTTACATCTCTTATACGTACCTTTCCCCCAGTGACTATTATCGATGCCACAAATGAAATCTTTTTCTATTTTATATCTATTAACATTTATATAGCTATTTCTGTTTTTGACTTTTAAATTCTTTAAAAAAAAAATTTTTTTTTAATTTCTCGGAGAGAGAGAGAGAGACTGCGTGAGCAAGGGAGGGTCAGAGAAAGAGGGAGACACAGAATCCAAAGCAGGCTCCAGGCTCTGAGCTGTCAGCACAGAGCCTGACATGGAACTCGAATCCATAAGCTGTGAGATCATAAACTGAGCCGAAGACGAATGCTTAACAGACTGAGCCACTCAGGCATCCCTTGACTTTTAAATTCTATGCCAAAATTCAGCATAACTGACACATTACTACAAAAGGATTCCATATTTGTTTATGTGTTTATCTTCACTAGAGCACTTTATGTTTTCAATATGGCTTTGCTTTGCTAATATTTTGTTTCAACTTGAAACACTTTTAGAATTTATTTTGTAGGGAAGGTCTAGTGGTGATAAACACTTTCTGTACCTGGGAAACTTTTAATTTCTTCTTATATATGAAGGACATTCACACAAGATACAATCTAGTTTGGTGTGTGGTTTTTTTCCCCCTTTTTTTGCTATTAGTGGTTTTAACATATTAGCTGGCTTGCAAAATTTCTGCTGAGAAATCCAATAATAATGGAGAAATCCAATAATAATGTTAAGAGAGGATCTCTTCTACGTTAACAAGTAACTTTTCTCTTTCTACTTTAAAATTCTCTTTTGCTGTTCCTTTTGACAATTTGATAATGTATCTCAGTGTGGAGGTTTGAAAGTATTGTAATCAATAGTTTATTGACATTTTTTAACTTATTTCTTTCCTCAGTTTGGGGGAGTTCTGACCATTATATCTTCCTATAGGCAATCTTTCTTTCTGTCACTCTTTTTCTTGGTGCACATAAGAATAGTTTGTATATGTCTGTCGTCTATTACATGACTATTATCAGACCTAACTTCAAGTTAATATTAATGCAATGTTTACTTCCTGATTTTCTTTCTGGATGACTTATCTAATGTTTAGTGTGATATTAAAGTCACCTAATATTACTTTATTAGTTAATATTCCTTTCCAGTTTTTATTAGTATTTAGTATTAGTATAGTATTGAGCTTTATTAGTATTTCCTTTATATATTTAGATTCTCTGATGTTGGGTGACTATTAGCAATTTTTTAAAGCTTAGTTATTTATTTTGAGAGAGAAATAGACAGAGCAAGAGCAACAGAATTGCAGAAACAGAGAATTCCAAGCAAGTTCCATTGTTAGCATAGAGCCTAATGTGGGTCTCTGTCTCACAAACTGTGAGATGAAGACTTTAGCTGAAATCAAGAGTTAGATACTTAACTGACTAAGCACCCAGAGATCTCTATGTGCAATTGTTTTAGTTTTTTGATGAATTAACCCCTCTCTATTATTGTCGTGATCATTACCTAAAGTCTACTGATATAATAGACATTCCAGCTCCCTGTTAAATTTGCTTATAGTATCTTTTTCTCTTCCCTTTACTTTCAACCATCCTTTGTCCTTAAAGTGAAAATGGGTCTTTTGCAGGTAGCATTTTGTAAGATTTTATCTATTCTTTCCAGAATATCAGTCTTTAAAGAGTATAGAATTTAATCATTTTGAGTTAAAGGATTCATTGGTAAATAAGGAATTCTTATTGCTATTTGATTATTTCTAGTTCTTTTGAAGATCCTTTGTTGCTTTCCTTTTTTCTTGTTATTTTCCTTCATGAGTTGATGTCATTTATGATAATACTTAATTCTTTTCTCCTAATCATTTGTGTATCTAATATAGGTTTTGCCTTTAGGTATACCACAGTGCTCATAAAATATCTTCATTAAAAAATTTTTTTTAATGTTTTATTTATTTCTGAGAGAGAGAGAGAGAGAGAGAGAGAGAGAGAGAGGGCATGAGCAGTAGAGGGTCAGAGAGAGAGGGTCAGAGAGAGAATCTGAAATAGACTCCAGGCTCTGAGCTGTCAGCCCAGAACACGACATTGGGCTTGAACCCATGAACCATGAGATCATGACCTGAGACAAAGTCGGATGCTTAACTGACTGAGCCACCCAGGCCCCAAAATATCTTCATTATAACATCCGGTTTTGTGCTGATAACTAAGCATCAAAATACAAAACACATAAGAACATAAGTTCTTCTATCTCACATTTTAGATTATATTTATGTATTTGATATCACATATATTTATTTTTCATACTTTTTAATTTTTTATTTAAACAGTTTTTAAGGGTTGGGGGAAAGAGAGAGAGAAAGAGAGAGAGAGATGCACATGAGTTGGACAGGAGCAGAGGGAGAGAAGGACAGAATCTTGACCATGCTCCATGCTTTGTGTGGAGGCTGACATAGGGCTCAATCTCAGGACTGTGAGCACATGACTTTAGTGGAAATCAAAAGTTGGATGCTTAACCAACAGAGCCACCCAGTTGCCCCTAAAATTTTTAATTAAAAAAAAAAACAATACGTGACATATTTTAATTTCATGTATACAACATAATGATTCAATATTTGTATATATTACCAAAAGAGCACATGTCTAGTTCATATCCAGAATAGTGACAATTTCTACGCTCACCAACTTTCAAATACACAATAGAATACTAGTCACTATGCTTTACATTCTATCTCCATGACTTAATTTATTTTATAACTGGAAGTATGTAACTTCTGCTCACTTCCACCCATTTTACTCACCCCCAGACCATATGTCCAACATCCACAAATCTGTATCATGTATCATGAAGTTTTGGTTTGGTTTTAGGTTCCACATATAAGTGAGATCACATAGCCTTCTATTTCTCTGCTTATTTCATTGATCACAATACTTTCAATGTCAATTCATATGATCAAAACTGGCAGAATGTCATTCTTTTAATGGCTCAGTAATGTTCCATTATATATGTATGTATGTATATTGTACTTTCTTTTTTCAAATGTTTATTTTTGAGAGAGTGAGTAGAGTGTGGTGGCAGAGAGAGAAAGAGACAATTCGAAGCCCAATGTGGGGCTCAAACTCACAAACCATGAGGCCATGACCTGGGCTGAAATCAAGAGTCAAATACATAAACAGCTAAGACACTTAGGTGCCCACACTCTTTTTTTATTCTTTTCATAATGGACACTTGTTTCCATTCTTTTCTATTCTATTTACTGTTGCAATTTACATGGGTCTTTTTAAGACAATTTCATTTTCTTTGAATGCCAGCAGCAGAATTACTGGATGATATAGTAGTTCTATTTTTAACTTTTTGAGACCCTTCATTCTGTTTTTCCTAGTGTCTGCACCAATTTATATCCACCAGTGTACAAGGGCTCCTTCTTATCCACATTCTTACCAGAATGTTTTCTTTTTATGTTTAATAATAGATATTCTTTTTTTTTTTTTTAATATTTTTATTTATTTCTAGGAGAGAGAACTAACGCATGAGGACGAGGGGTATAGAGAGAGGAGTCACAGACTGAAACAGCTCCAGGCTCTGAGCTGGCAGTCAGCACAGGGCCCGACACGGGGCTCGAACCCACGAACCGCGAGATCATGACCTAAGCGAAAGTCGGACGCTTAACCGACTAAGCCACCCAGGCGCCCCTAATAATAGATATTCTAACAAGTGTTGTGAAGTAGCATCTCATTATGTTTTTGATATGGATTCACCTGACGATTAGTGACAACGACTTCTTTGGAAAAATGTCTATTCAGATCCTTGCCCATTTTTAAATCAGATTTTTTTTCTATTGAGTTGTATGAAATATATATGTGTATATACATATGTGTATATATTTATATAGTTTTCAGATAGATAATTTGCAAATATTGCCTCCCATTTAGTACATTGCCTTTTCATTTTGATTGTTTCCTGTGCACGGCAGAGTTTCCCACTGATTATTTTTGCTTTTATTGATGTTACTTTGCTCTCAAATCCAAAAAGTCATGACTAACAGGGCATTTTCAGTCAAGAGTTTATCATTGCAAGTCTAATTTTCAAGACTTTATTCATTTTGAGTTAACTTTTGTGTAAGATAGGGATCCAGTTTCATTCTTTTGCATGTGGATGTCCAGTTTTACCAGCACTATTTATTGAAAAGACCATCCCATGGGGTACCTGGATGCCTCAGCCAGTTAAGTGTCTGACTCTTTATTTCAGCTGAGGTCATGATTGCAGGATTGTGGGATCCAGCCCCATATTGCACTCCATGCTGATTGTGAAGCCTGCTTAAGATTCTCTTTCTCCTTCGGAGTCAAGATGTCAGAGAAGTAGGGGGATTGGAATTTCTCTCCTCCCTCAAATGCAGTATTATTGAAGTCAGAACATTGGATCACTCAGGGAGAAAGATATAGTTTGGTGGGACAAAGGTGCATGTCTGCCAACTGGGAGAGAGAACATGGGAAGCGCTGGCTCAGAAGACAGGGGAAACTTTCTGTGGAGAGACAGAAGGAAGAGGAGAGATTCTGTGGAAATGTGGGACTGTATTTGGACAAGAGGAAAAAACCTGTCTGGAGCATGGACCAGGGAACAAATAACACAAAGAAAGCCAGTTTCTACTAAAAACAGCCTTAGGAATGAAGACTGGAGTTTTCAGGCCTGTGTGACATTCTCAGGACACAGCTGGCATAGGAGAGCCTGGGGTGGAGGGAGCAGCCACTGGGCATGGTAGCTATCTCAGGGGCACACCGGGAGAGAAGAGTCCTCTCCCTTGAGTACTGTGGGAAGAATAGGAAGAGGGTATATTGCCTCCTCCCTCCGCCTCAGCGACAAAAGAGCCTGTAGGTGCCAGCTACAGGCCCCTTGTCAGCTGGGCAGAGGCAGAGTGGCACTATTTCAGAACCAGGTTTGCACTAAGCAGGATCCTTTTAAGACATTGGTTTTTGTTTTTTTTTTTTTAATTTTTAATGTTTTATTTACTTCTGAGAGATAGACAGACGGAGAGAGAGAGACACCATGAGCAGGAGAGGGGCAGAGAGAGAGGGAGACACAGAATCTGAAGCAGGCTCCGGGCTCTGAGCTGTTAGCACAGAGCCTGACATGGGGCTCGAACCCACCAACCATGAGATCATGACCTGAGCCGAAGTCAGATGCTTAACCTACCGAGCCAGCCCAGGCGCTCCTAAGACATTGGGTTTTGAATGCCAGCTGAGCGCCCTAAGGCTGTGGAGCAAAACAAACTGGCTACCCTTTCTACTCTGTGACAGCTGTCTCAAGAGCCTGATCTGGATCACCCAGTCTGGGGAGGAGAGAGGGGCGCTTGACATTTTTCTGCCCATCACCAACACACTGGTGCTTCAGGGAAAGGACAGTGGCCGCTAATGGAGGCGGGACATACACAAAACCCTTCTGCGCCTCACAACTGCTTATTTACTGACGTGGGACTGACGATCGAATGAGACACCCTCTAATCCAGACACCCTCTAATCCAGACCTGCACAGCCACTGGTCCCAGGTCAATTCTTATTTTACACTTACACACACACACACACACACACACACACACACACACACACACACACACACACACACACTTCTTATTTTACACTTACACACACACACACACACACACACACACGTTATTTTTTTCTTCTTGCTCTTTCTCTGTTCTGGTTGTTGTTTAATCAGGCATTTTTACTCTTCTTTTTATACTTCTTCTGTGTCTCTTTATTTTCCCCTCTGTCTTGCTGGATTATGTCTTACGGTTTCTTTCATTCTCTGCCTGTTCTTTTTTTCCACCTGTTATTTCTCTTTTTATAGGAGATAACGCTTCTACCAACTCCTTCTATCATATTCATTTTTTCCAGGGTTACTTCAGTGAACAAATCAAAGCATACGTGACAGAATGTCCAAACACTCAAGCACTACAAGTGAAATTTGTAGAGAACTGACCAGTGGGATAGAACAGCCAAATACATAACAACAGACTGCATGCAACACACTCTGAAAAAACTTCCTTAAGTATCAACCTCTGGACAGCCTATGCCCTTTTTAAATTTAATAGCAGCACATTCAGGACACATAACAAGTTATTAAGACATGTTAAAGACAGAAAACAAGCCAAAATAATAAAATGGAAAAATTCTCAAAAGAAATTCCAGGAAGAAATGACAGCCAGAGATTGATCAAACTGATATAAACAATACATCTGAACAAGAATTTAGAATAATAGTCATAATATGAATAGCTACACTTGAAAAAAGCACAGCGGACAGCAGAAAATCTCTTGCTGTAGAGTTCAAAGACCTAAAAAATACTTACAATGATGTAAGAAACACTGTAAATGAGATGCAAATAAACTAGATAAACTGACAGCAAGGATGGAAGAAGCAGAGGAGAGAATAGGTGAAATAGAAGATTAAGTTATTAAAAATGATAAAGCTGAGAAAAGGAGAGAAAAGAAATTACTAGATCAAGAGGAAAGGATTAGAGAACTAAGCAATATCATGAAATGAAATAGTATCTGTACCACAGGAATTCTGGAAGAGAAAGAGAGAAAGGGGTAGAGATATATTTGAAAAAATTATAGCTGAGAACTTCTCTAAACTGTGGAAGGAAGCAGACATCCAAGCTCAGGAGACGCAGAGATCTCCCTTTGAAATCAACAGAAATAGTTCACACCACAACATATTATCTACAATATATCATAATGAAACTGGCAAACTACAAAGATAAAGTGAGAATTCTGAAAGCAGCTAGGGACAAATGAGACTTAACCTAGAAGGGTGAACACATAAGGATAGTAGCACACCTATCTAAAGAAATTTGGAAGGTCAGAAGGGAATGACAGGAAATATTCTGTGTGCTGAATAGGATAAATATGCTGCCAAGAATCCTTTATCCAGCATGGCTGTCATTCAGAATAAGAGATACAAAGGCTTTCCCAGGCAAACAAAAACTAAAGGAGTTCATGACCACTAAACCAGCCATGCAGGAGATCCTAAGGGACACTCGGAGTGGAGAGCAGCAAAGACTACAAAGGACCAGAGACCACAAACAGAAAACCCACAGATAACACAATAGCACTAAACCACATCTTTCAATAATCACTCTGAATGGTAATGGACTAAATGCTCCACTCAAAAGACACAGAGTATCAGAATGTATAAAAATAAGATCCATCTATATGCTGCCTACAAGACACTCATTTTAGACCTGAGGACACCTGCAGATTGAAAGTAAGGGGACACAAAACCATCTCTAATGCCACTGGATGTCAAATGAAAGCTGGAGTAGCCACTTTGTATCAGACAAACTAGATTTTAAAACAAAGACTGTAAGAAGGACATTCGAGCATGATTAAGGGGTCTATCCAGCCAGAAGAGCTAACCATTGTAAATATTTATGCCCCTAACATGGCTTGCCCAAATATATAAATCAATTAAACACAAATGTAAATAAATGTATAGATTACAATATTATGATCCTAAGAGACTTTAATACTCCAATTACAATAAGAGATAGATCATTTAGGCAGAAAATCAGTAAAGAAACAATGGCTCTTAATGACCACTAGGCCAGATGGACTTAACAGATATATTCAGAACTTGTCATTTTCAGGATACCTAAGTGGCTCAGTTGGCTAAGTGTTGTTGATTTCAGCTCAGATTATGAGCTCATGGTTTGTGAGTTCGAGTCCCACATCAGGCTCTGTGGTGACAATGCAGAGCCTGTTGGGATTCTTTCTCCCTCTATCTCTCCCCCACTTGTTCTCCATCTCTCTTTCAAATTAAATAAAACTAAACACCACCAACAAAAACCTTTCATTCTAAAGAAGAATATATATTCTTCTCGAGTGCACATGGAAATAGATCACATACTGGGTCACAAAATAGCCCTCAACAAATATAAAAAGATTGAGTTCATACCATGCATATTTTCAGATCACAATGCTATGAAACTTGAAATCAACCACAAGAAAACATTTGGAAAGCCCCCAAATACATGGAGGTTAAAGAGTATTCTATTAAAGAATGAATGGCTCAAGCAGGGAATTAAAGAAGAAATTTAAAAATATATGGAACCAAGTTAAAATAAAAATGTGACAGTTCAAACCCTTCAGGAGGCAGCAAATTTTCCTCTTAGGACTGCTTTTCTTGCATTGGAATCCAGGCTTATCTCAAGAAACAAGAAAAATCCCAAATACAGAACCTATCCTCATACCTAAAGGAACCAGAAACACAGCAGCAAAGAAAGCCCAAAGCTAGCAGAAGAGATATAATAAAAATTAGAGCAGAAATAAACAATATAGAACCCAGAAAAACAGTAGAACAGATCAATGAATCTAAGAGCTGGTTTTCTGAATGAATAAATAATATTAATAAACCCCTAGCCAGACTTCTCAAAGTGAAAAAACAAGAGGACCCACATAGATAAAATAATGGATTAAAGAAAATAGATCAAACCAACACCACCGATATACAAACAATTATTAGAGAATACCATAAAAATTATATGCAATAAACTGGACAACCTGGAAGAAATGGACAGATTTCTAGACACTGACACCCTATCAAAGTCAAATGTGAAGAAGCAGAAAATCTGAAGAGACCAATAACCATCAAAGAAATTGAACTGGTTATCAAAACTCTCCCACAAATAAGAATCTTGGGCCAGATGGCTTCCTGAGAAATTCTACCAGACTTTAAAGCAGCATTAATATCTATTCTTCTCAAGTTGTTCCAAAAAACAGAAGTGGAAAGAAAGCTTCTAGACTCATTCCATGAAGCCAGCATCACCACGATCCCCTAATCAGACCCTGCTAAAAATGAGAATTACAGGCCAATATCCCTGATGAACATGGATGCAAAAATTCTCAACAAGATACTAGCAAATCAAATTCAACAGCATATAAAAAGAATTATTAATCATGATCAAGTGGGACTCATTTCTAGGCTGCAGGGCTGGTTCAATATTCGTAAATAAATCAATGGATATATCACATTGATCACATTGATAGAAGAAAGGGTAAGAACCATATCAATAGATGCAGAAAAAGTATTTGATAAAATACATCATCATTTGATAAAATCCTCAAGAAAGTTGGGATAGAAAGAGTATCTCTTAACATAAAAGTCACATATGAAAGGCCCACGACTAAGATCATCCTCAATGGGGAAAAACAGAGCTTTCCCCATTACATCAGGAACACTACAGGGATGTCTACTCTCACCACTGTTGTTTTACATAGTGTTGGAAGTCCTAGCCTCAGCAATCAGACAGCAAAGTGAAATAAAAGGCATCCAAATTGGCAAAGAAGAAATCAAATTCACTTTTCACAAATGACATCATACTTTACATGGAAAACCCAGAAGACTCCACCAAAAACTGCTAAAATTAATACATGAATTCAGCAAAGCCACAGGATACAAAGTCAATGTACAGAAGAAAATGGTTGCATTTTTTTTCAATGTTTTATTTATTTCTAGGAGAGAGAGAGAGAGACAGTGTGAGCAGGGGAGGGTCAGAGAGAGAGGGAGTCACAGCCTGAAACAGGGTCCAGGCTCCGAGCTGGCAGTCAGCACAGAGCCCGACGTGGGGCTCGAACCCACGAACTGCGAGATCATGACCTAAGCGAAAGTTGGACACTTAACCGACTAAGCCACCCAGGCGCCCCAGAAACTGGTTGCATTTCTATACATCAATAATGAAACAGAAAGATATCAGGGAACCAATCCCATTTGCATTTGCACCAAGAGCCATAAAGTACCTAGGAATAAATCTAAACAAAGAGTTAAAATATCTGTATGCTGAAAACTATAGAAAAAGCTTACAAAAGAAATTGAAGAAGACACAAACAAATGGAAAAAACATTCCATGCTCATGGATTGGAAGAACAAGTATTGTTAAAATGTCCATACTACCCAAAGCATCTATGCAATCTTTATCAAAATAGCACCAACATTTACGGGGCACTTGTGGCTCAGTTTGTTTTATGTCTGAGTTTGGCTCAGGTCATGATCTCGTGGTTTACGAGTCCAAGCCCCACCTTGAACTCTGTGCTGACAGCTCAAAGCCTGGAGCCTGCTCCAGATTCTGTCTCCTTTTCTCTCTGCCCTCTCCCCACTCAATCTCTGTCTTTCTTTTTCAGAAATAAACATTTAAAATTTAAACAGAAAGTAGCACGAGCATTCTTCACAGAACTAGAACAATCCTAAGATTTGTATGGAACCATAAAAAAACCTCAAGAAACCAAAGATATGTTAAAAAAGAAAATCAAAGCAGGAGGCATCACAATCCTGGACTTTGCCTCTACTACAAGACAGTATAGTATTGGCATAAAAACAGACAAATAGACCAATGAAATAGAATACAGAACCCAGAAATGGACCCAAAGTATATGGCCAACTACTCTCTAAGTAAAAAAGGGTATCTAATGGAAAAAGACAGTCTCTTTAGCAAATGGAGTTCAGAGAACTAGAACAGAAGAATGAAACTGGACCACTTTCTTACACCATACACGAAAATAAACTCAAAACGGATGAAGGACCTAAATGTGAGACAGGAAACCATGAAAATCCTAGAAGAGAAAACAGGCAACAATCTCTTTGCCCTCAGCTGTAGCAAGTTCTTACTTGACGTCTCCAAAGGCAAGGGAAACAAAAGCAAAAATGAACTTTTGGGCAGTATTAAGATAAAAGACTTCTGTACAGCAAAGGAAATAATCAACAAAATTAAAAGTCAACTAACAAAATGAAAGGAAGTATTTGGAAACAATACATTGGAGAAAGGGTATCCAAAATCCATAAAGAACTTTATGCCCCAAAAGCCTAGGGTTTTCTATATAAAGAAAACTCCTCCCCCCCCAAAAAAAACCTTCCAAAAAACAAATAATCCAGTGACAAAATTGGCAGAAGACAGGAACAGACACATTTCCAAAAAATTCAGATGGCTAACAGACATATGAAAAAATGCTCAGCATCACTCATCATCAGGGAAATACACATCAAAACCACATCAATCAGAGTGGCTAAAATTAACAAGGCAGGAAACAACAAATGTAAGGATGTGGAGAAAGGGGAACCCTGTTGCACTCTTTGTGGGAATGTAAACTGGTGTAGCCACCCTGGAAAACAGTGTGTACAAGTTCCTCAAAAAATTGAAAACGAAATTATGGCCCAGCCAAAGCACTATGAGGAATTTATGCAAAGGATATATAGAGTGGTGATTCATATATTCCAATGTTTATAGCAGCACTATCAACAATAGCAAAATTATAGAAAGTCCAAAGTCAATTAAGTGATGAACAGATAAAGAAGATATGGTATATGTGTGTGTGTGTGTATATATATATATATATGCACACGCATACACACAATGGCATACTACTCAGCAGTAAAAAGAAATTTTGCGATTTTCAACCATGTGAATGGAACTGGAGGGTATCATCCTAGGTAAGATAAGTCAGTCAGAGAAAGATACCATTACGTTTTCACTCCTAGGTGGAATTTAAGAAACAAAACATAAGGGGTGCCTGGGTGGCTCAGTTCATTGAGCATTTGACTCTGGCTCTGAACTGTCAGCTCATAGCCTGGAGTCTGCTTCAGATTCTGCATTTCCTTCACTCTCTGCCCTCCCCCATTCACACTATATGTGTGTATGTGAGAAAAGTAAATAAACATTAGAAAAAAAAAAAAAAGAAACAGAACAGATGAACACAGAGGAAGTGGAGGAAAAATAAATTATAAAAAGAAGAGGCAAACCATGAAACTTGTAAATACAGAGAACAAATTGAGGGTTGATGGGATGGAGGGGAGTGGTGGCAGGGAATATGTGTGATGGTCACTGCTGAGAGTACTTGTTGTGATGAGCACTGAGTGTTGTATGTAAGCAACAAATCATGGAAATCTTCTCCTGAAGCCAAAAGTAAACTGTATGGGAGTTAACTTGACAAAAAAAAAAGAAGGGGGCGGGCGACAAAAAACAAAACAAAAACCCTCAAACAAACAAAAAAACAAACCCACAAAACACTCTCCCTCTGCCTTCCCCAGCTCAAGGCTCTTTCAAAAACAAACAAGCAGGTTGCTCAGTGGGTTAAGCTTTCTATTTCAGCTCAGGTCATGGTCTGAGGGTTTGTGGGTTCGAGCCCTACATCGGGCTCTGTGCCAACAGCTCAGAGCCTAGAGCCTGCTTCAGATTCTGTGTCTCCCTCTCTGATCCTCCCTGGCTCAAGCTCTCTGTCTCTCTGCTATCAAAGCTAAACATTAAAAGAATTAAAAAAAAAAGCAAACAAACAAAAAACCCCGCCTATCCTTTCCATGTTGTTTATTATAATCAATCACATATGCGTAGGTTTACTTCTGGGTTATTACATTCCATTGGTTGTGTGTCTGTTTTTATGCTAATACCTCACTGTTTTGACTACTAGAGTTTTGTAACATGGTTTCAAATCACGAAGGGTGATGCCTCTACCTTTGTTCTTCAAGATTGCTTTGTCTAGTTGGGATCCCTTGTAGTTTCATACAAATTTTAGGATTGTTTACTGTATTTACGTTATGAAAAGTCTTTCAAATTTTGATAGAGGTTACATGGATCTATACTCCATTTTGGGAATTAGAGGTATGTTAATCCATTTAAGTCTTCCAAACCATGAACACAATATTTTCCCACTTGTGTCTTTTTTAAGTTTTTCATTAAAGTTTTACATTTTCAGTGTACATATATTCATATTCATGCACTAAATACGCAGCATTTCATTGTATTAGAACTGCAATTGAGATTATTGTCCTAATATCCTGAAAGATTGTCAATAGATAAAAATTCAACTGATTTTTACATATTGATTTATATCCTGTGACACTCCTAAATCTGTGTATGCACATGCATGTGTGCAGTGATTAAAGTTTTCTGTATATATAGGATTATGCCAACTACAATAGAGAGAATGTCTTCCTTTTTGATTCTGACTTTTTCTTGCCTAAATGCTCTTTTTTTATTTTTATTTATTTCCGGAGAGAGAGAGAGACAGCGTGAGCAGGGGAGGGTCAGAGAGAGAGGGAGTCACAGACTGAAACAGGCTCCAGGCTCTGAGCTGGCAGTCAGCACAGAGCCCGATGCGAGGCTCGAACCCATGAACCGCGAGATCATGACCTTTGCGAAAGTCGGACGCTTAACCGACTAAGCCACCCAGGCACCCCTTGCCTAAATGCTCTTGCTATGACTTCCTATACTGTGTTTGATAAAAAGTGAAAATAGATATCCTTATTTTTTTTCCTGATAGAGGAAAAGTTCTCATCTTCTCATTATGTAATAGGATGTTGGGCTTGTCACTTATGGTTGTATTTATGTTGAGGTATGGTCCGTTTATACTTGGTTTCTCAAGAGCTTTTATCAAGACAGATGGTGATATTAGGTAGATGTTTATTCTGCATCCACTGGGATAATTTTGTGCAGCTGGCATTATCCTAGATATGACACCAGAAAAGAAAATTATAGGTCAATATCCCTGATGAATATACATGTAAAAAAAATTCCATAAAGTACTGGCAGACCAAATTCAACAATACATTAAAAGCATATTGTGATCAATTGGGATTGCTTCAATAAATGCAACAAATCAGTGTGATGTTCCACATTAACAAAATGAAGTATAAAAACCATATGATCATTTCAGTAGATACAGAAAAGATCATGCTCAACATGTATTTATGGTAAAAACTCTCAACAAAGTGTTCATTGATGAAATGTACCCCACATAGTAAAGGCCATATATATTAAGCCTCACAGCTAACAGTATACTCAAAAGTGAGCTCTTCTTTAAAGATCAGGAACAAGATAGGGTATGCATACTTATTTCCCACTATCACTTATTCAACACAGAATTGGAAGCCTTACCCAGAACTATTAGGCAGGAAATAAAAGGCATCAAAATATATGAAATAGTATTACATATGGAAAATCCTAAAAGCTCCACCAGAAAACTTATAACTAATAAAAAAATTCAACAAACTTGCAGGATACAAAATCAGTACAGAGAAACCAGCTGCATTTCTATACACTAATAACTAACACACAGAGAAATTAAGTGAACGGCATTTACAACTGCATCAAAAAGAAAACCTAGGAATAAATTTAACCAAGGAGGTGAAAGATCTGTACTGTGAAAACTATAAAACAGTGATTAAAGGAACTACATAGTGTTAAAGTCTAGAATATAGGAAATCTTGGTAATGATTTTTTTTGATTTGCTAATAAAAACAAAGGCAAAAATTAATAAACAAGGGGGATCACATGAAACTAAACAGCTTCTGCCCAGAAATAGAAGCAATCAATTAAGTGAAAATGCAATCTACCTTAGGAAAAAATATCTGTAGATCATATATGACATGGTATTAATATCTAAAATATATAAAGAAGCCATATAACTCAATAGGTACATAAAAGGTGATCAGAATCACTAAGCTGGGAAATACAGATCAAACCACAATTACATTTCATCTCCTATGTTAAAATGGGTAGTAACAAAACAAGAGACATGATTGTGAAGAAATAGAGAAAAGGAAACCACTGTGTCAGGAATGTAAATTGGTGGAGACACTGAAAAATGGTAAATTCCTTAATAAGAATTACCACAACAAAACTAAAAGGCAACCGATGGAATGGGAGAAGATATTTGCAAATAACACATCAGATAAATGGTTAGTATCCAAAATCTATAAAGAACTTATCAAACTCAACACCTAAAACACAAAATCCAGTGAAGAAATGGGCAAAAGACACGAATACACACTTCTCCAAAGAAGATATCCAGATGGCCAAGAGACACATGAAAAAATGCTCAGCATCACTCATCATCAGAGAAATACAAATCAAAACCACAATGAGAAACCACCTTACACCTGTCAGAATGGCTAACATTAACAACTCAGGCACAAAACATGCTGGCGAGGTGTGGAGAAAGGGTAGTATCTTTGCACTGCTGCTGGGAATGCAAACTGGTGCAGCCACTCTGGAAAAAATGGAGAGTCCTCAAAAAATTAAAAATAGAACTACTCTACAACCCAGAAATTGCACTACTAGGTATTTATCCAACGGATACAGGTATGCTGTTCTTAAGGGGCACATATACCCCAATGTTTATTGTAGCCCTATCAACAATAGCCAAAGTATGAAAAGAGCCCAGATGCTCACTGATGGATGAATGAATAAAGATGTGGTATATATATATATACAATACAGTATTATTCATCAATCAGAAGAATGAAATCTTGCCATTTGCACTATGTGGATGGAACTAAAGGGTATTATGCTATGACTTCACTCATATGAGGATTTTTAAGACACAAAGAGAAGCCAAAAAAAAAAAAAAAAAAAAAAAAACCCCAAAAAACCCAAACATAAAAACAGGGGGACAAAAATAAGAGACTGTTAAATACGGAGAACAAACAAAGTTACTGGAAGGGCTCTGGGAGGAAGGATGGGCTAAACGGGTGAGAGGCATTAAAGAAACTACTCCTGAAATCATTGTTCACTATATGCTAACTTGTATGTAAATTAAAAAAACATAAAAAAATAGAATTACCATAATGACTCAGGAAATAATACTTGATTAATACCCCCCAAAAATTAAAATAGGACATCGAGGAGATTTCAGTGCTCATATCTTTTTCAGCATATTCACAATACTCAAGACATGAAACGACCTGATGTCCATCCATGGATAAGTAGACAAAGAAATACATATCACATTATATACAGACACAGTGAAATAAATCGAGAGAGAAAGGCAAATATTGTATGATATCACTTATCCTGGAATTTTAAAGAAGGTAAACTCCTAGAAAGCTCAAAGCCTGGAGATTGCTTCAGATTCTGTGTCTCCCTCTCTCTTTGCTCATCCCCTGCTGGTGCTTTCTCTCAAGAGAAAAAAAATTTTTTTAAAGGACAAATCTTGTATAATACCTCTTCCTAAGGTATCTAAAATAGGCAAATTTAGACACAGAAAGTACTAAACGGACAAGGAAAGAAAAATGAGTAATTACTATTTAATGGATAGTTTCTGTGAGAGAAGAAAAGGTTCTTGAATAGTGAGGATAGTTGCACAGCACCGTGAAAGTACTTGATGCCATTAAATTGCACATGTGATTAAAATGGTTTAGTCACAAAATTTTATATTGTTTGCATTTTATAACATTTGCTAGATGACACAGAGATTCACATTTGTTAGTATTTAAATTCGTAAGCTGTTTCCTGAGGCAACTGGGTGGCTCAGCCAGTTAAGCATAGGACTTCAGCTCAGGTCATGATCTCATGGCTCATGGGTTGAAGTTCTGCATCAGGCTCAGTGATTACAGTTCAGAGGCTGGACTCTGCTTGGGATTCTGTGTCTGCTTCTCTTTCTGCCCCTTTCCCATTTGTGCTCTCTCAGTCTCTCAAAAATAAATGTTAAAAAAACTCTTTAAAAAACTAAAAAATAAATTCATAAGTAGTTTCCAAGGTACATTCATGAGACAGATATTGTATTATAAAGGATAGCATCAGGATGTTCCATCGTTATGATGAAAGAATTCTGTATTTTAACTAGGATGGTGGTTACACAAATACACTTCACTCAAATCCCATAAATTACACATTCAAGAAATGTGTGCTTGTAAAACTTGTAAAAACTGAGGAAGAATAAATTTTCAAAAGGGAATATGGTTTGTATTTTTATTTTTTTTGATGTTTTATTTCTGAGAAGAGGAAGAGACAGCATGAGCAGGGAAGAGTCAGAAAGAGAGGGAGATACAGAACCTGAAGCAGGCTCCAGGCTCTGAGTTAGCAGTCAGCAGAGCCCTATGCGGGGCTTGAACCTACCAATCGTGAGCTCATGCTCTGAGCCGAAGTCAGACGCTTAACTGAGCCACGCAGGTGCCCCTAAGAGTTTGTAGTTTTATACTTAAAAATAATTATGCACTGGAAAACTGCCTTGTTTTACATTGTACTGTAGTTATTTGTCCTTACTGCATAAAGGTAGTTGAGAGCTTATGGAAATTTATAAATTAATTCTGCATCTCTTTGTGAAGACTACCGCAAATAAAAGTTTACATTAGCAAACCTAATGGAACACCACATTAAAGAAACAAACGAAAGAAGACAAATAAAAACAAGATCAGGGCACCTGTTAGTTCACTCAGAACAGCATGTGACTCTTGATACGGGGTTTTAAGTTTGGGACCCATGTTAGGTGTAAAGATTACTAAAATAAACAAACAAATGTTTAAAAAGCCAATATAAAATCAAATTTATTCTAGAAAGTGAAACTACTTCAGTATTAGGAAATTTATTATTATCGAATTCCATATGAATCAATCCATGGAAGGAAATATCTTACATCTAAAAATGCTGGGGGAAATCACAAAGCCCAACTACCATTCATGACTGAAACACGGAGGAAAATAAAACCCGAGAGCTTTCCTTCCTGTTGATGAATTCCTTTATTTCATACAAGGTATCAACAGAAGATTCATAACAGGTGCAGATGCTGCTGTGTGTCATACTGTGCTACATGGCAGAGGGAACACAGAATAGGGCTTGCAGAACTGGTGAAATGATTGTTTGGATGATCCTACGAAGTTTGGTGGGTGGCCATGCCAGAACACAGACTGTGATCCTATGATGTAGCATTGGATCTTACAGGAGAAACTACACTTTGGGAGCTGGGTGAGTATTGTGTTCCATTTTGAGTGTCATGCTATTTAGGTGCAATTTACTGTCACTTTTGACCTTTATAAAGGTAAAGTTCTACTGGGTACAATTTCTTCAATAGTGGTGCACCTAAGGATATCCTGTCCTATAATCCAGAAAGCTTTCAAAACCTCACAAAAATGGGTAGTGGGCTATACATGAAATGGGAATTTTATATCCTCCTCACATGAGTTCAAAATTTCCTTTGACAACGAAAAAGTTTATTTTTACCTGTATTTTGGTTAAACCATCTAAGGTGGCTTGCATTTCCTCACATCATTTCAAATTACTTATCCAATTGTGGATACCTTTTTCATTGGAAGTCAGGCTATTTTGACTTTATTCAATAAACTGAATTTCAGGTTGGCAATATTATTTGCTGTAACAAAACCTGCACTTGTGAGGGTCTTTCACTTCAGAATTAAGGTATGCCAATCCACTGCATTTTCCTCAGCTTTCCTTGCCTGATAGGACACTCTGGGTGTTGCACTTCCACTATTCTTTGCAGTTAGAATTTAACTCAGCAACAGCCAATTGGATGAGATGCAGAAAAGAAGGTGCATGGGAAGGGACCTAGATACTACACTCTCTGAGCAGGTCACCCTACCTGAAACTCTATTCTCAAAGGAACCTGGAAATTCCAAAAGCGTGCCTAACACAATCATAAGTACATAGTAGCTGAAAGGTTATATCTTATCTCTTTATGGAGATAACAAATATTTGCATATTATGGGAATGCTGGTCACTAAACTATCAAACATTGTACTAAAAATACTACACAGTAAAATTAGACATTAGAATCAACTAAAAATTTAAAGATGTGGGGAAAAGTACAATTACTACTATTTGTGGATCACATGATTGTCTGGAATACTCCAGAAAACCAAACCTAAAATTAATGCAACAGGGGTGCCTGGGTGGCTCAGTTGGTTAAGAACTGGGACTCTTGGTTTAAGCTCAGGTCATGATTTTGGTTATGCAACCAAGAATAAGAAGGAAGACAATACTCATTTAAACGGAAGGGAAAAAACGGGGGCACTTGGGTGGCTCAGTTAAGTATCTCACTTTAGCACAGCTCATGATGTCACAGTTTATGAGTTTTAGGCCCTCATCAGGCTCTGTGCTGACAACTCAGAGCCTTGAACCTGCTTCAGATTCTGGCTCTCCCTCACTTTCTCAAAAATAAATAAACACTTAAAACATTTATTAAAAAAAAAAAAGAAATGAGTGTAAATATATAAGAAAACTGCAGAGCCTCTATAAAGATAATTTTAAAACACCTATTTGTGAAAGACAGATCTAAATAAATGGAAAAATAACCTAAAATAGTAATACTTAAAAGGATGGTGTCTCTTACATTTTGAAACACACACAAATTAAGAAATAGTATAAACCACAGAAAAACTAATCTTTGATTTGTAAAGAATTAAAAAATAATAAGGGACAAAATCCAGTAGAAAAGAGAAATTTCATGAACAGAAAATTCATAATCTGAGACTAAAATACTGACCACAGACATACTAAAACATGTTCAAAACATAACACAAATATCTAGCTAAAACAAGGTATCATTTGTCATTTATAAAGTATGACTGCATGTCTTCCAGTGAAGCTATGGGCAAACAGGAACTATTGCACTGATAATATGGATGCAAACTGACAATACATTTCTGGGTAAAAAGTTAGCAATGATGTGAATATGAATTTGGTAGTAATTCCACTAATAAGAGTTTATGCTGACTACAAGCCTACAATCATAAAGAAAACAGATTATGGCAAGGCTATATTTAATGCAGCATTAATGCATTAAATGCTGCTTTAAATATAACCTTAAATGAAATATAATGTGTAATTGTGAAATGCTGATAACTCCTTAATATCCACTTTGACTATTTAAATAAATTTATTGGACTTGGACACAGTGCAGTATTGTGCAGTTTAAAAAATATGACCTTTAATAACTGAATTGGAATGATCACCAGCATATACCGTTATATGAACAAAATAAGTAGTATGCAACCTAATAATATGTAATAAGAGACTGAAAGAAAATACACATGTATCTGTTCATCTGTGTGATATATATGAATAAACAAAAACTAAAGCGATCATTTAATTTCCAGGAATAGCTTAGGAAGGAGAAAGGCAAAAAAATTGATAGTATGAATCAACAGAGAGTGACACTCATTTGTCTAGTAATTACTTCTTAGAAGCATTATGTTTTACATATATCCCTCACCCAAATATAAAATTAAGATATAAAGTAACTTTTCCTCATTGAAAGGATGGGGAAAAAGGTATGGGTAAACTGGAAAAAAGCAGGTTGAATACTGTGAAGTTCAAGACAAAGAGAACTGTAAAAAAACAAAACAAAAAACCCATCCTGTAGTTTGCTTCCTACATAGGTATAGGATAGAGTTTAAGAAACATATAACTGTGTAACAGAATTGAGAACATGTTATAGGTATTTTCAGCCAAGTTTTCAGGCATATTTTTAAGCTGTTTACTAAGAGGGCCTATAAGAACCCTCTTAGTCAGGAACCCCAGAACCCCAGAAGTCAGGAACACCTCTAACCCCATGCCTTGGTTTCTAAATATTTTTTAACAAAGCAGAGTGTATGGATGGCTCAGCTGGTTAGGCGTACCACTCTTGATTTAGGCTTAGGTCATGTTCTTCACAGTTCATGAGATCAAGTCCTATGTTGGGCTCTGCATTTAGCACATACTGGAATACTCTGTCCCCTTCTCTCTGCCACCTCAAACTTAAAACACACACACACAGGAGCGCCTGGGTGGTTTAGTTGGTTAAGCGTCTGACTTTCGCTTAAGTCACGATCTTGCAGTTCGTGGGTTTGAGCCCCGCGTCACGCTCTGTGCTGCCAGTTCAGAGCCTGGAGTGTGTTTCAGTCTGTGACTCCCTCTCTCTCTGACCTCCCCTGCTCACACTGTCTCTCTCTCTCTCCTAGAAATAAATAAATAAACATACACACACACAGACAGACACACATACACGCACACACACACAGAGAGGTATGCACTTCAGTGGAGAAATGGCTGATTCAGCAGGGGGAAGGGGGTTGGACAGGAAAAGCATGTCTATCTATGTCTACTTGGAGTGTGGAAACTTTTCTTCCTTACTTTTTCTACTTTTTAAATATCCTTTTCCTTTTATTCATTCAGCATCATACCACGTGGTGTTGACAGTTAAAAAAATTTCTGAGAGAAGTTATGGTATTCACCCTGATTTTTATGTTTTTGGTGAGGCCTCTGTGCTTGAAGTTCTAACACTTCTGTTGTCATTTCTCTTTTGCTTAGAGAATTTGATTTGGTCTTTTTCTAAGGGCTTTTTTAGCAACTAATATTAAGTCTTCTTCCATCTGAGAATGTTATTTTTCATAATTTCTCACAGAAAATTGTATGAGCTATGCAATTCTGTATTGACGTTGCTGCTGTTGTTTTACAGTACTTAAGTTACTCTGTGTCATTTCATTCAAGCCTGTGATTTCAAATGAGAAATCGACTGTTGTTCAAATTCTTTGAGCTCTTAGTTTTTCTTTGTCCCTAGCCTGCTTTGAGCATTTCTTCTCTGTCATTAGTTTTTAGAAGTTTAATTAATGTTTACTGGGGATTACTTTGGATTTTTACCATTTGATATTCAGTTTTTTTCTTTTTTTTCTTTTAATGTTTTTTTTTTAAATTTATTTCTAGGAGAGAGAGAGAGACAGCGTGAGCAGGGGAGGATCAGAGAGAGAGTGAGTCACAGACTCTGAAACAGGCTCCAGGCTCTGAGCTGGCAGTCAGCCCAGAGCCTGACGCGGGGCTCAAACCCACAAACCGCGAGATCATGACCTAAGCGAAAGTCAGACGCTTAACCAACTAAGCCACCCAGGCACCCCAATATTCAGTTTTTTTCTTTCGGTGTAGATAAAGATCTTTGACAAATAAGTGTGAGACATAATTTTTTTGGTAGTTTCCTTTTTTTTTTGTTGTTTAAAAACATTTTTTTAATGTTTATTTTTGAGAGACAGAGCATGAACAGGGGAAGGGCAGAGAAGAGAAGGAGACACAGAATCTGAAGCAGGCCCCAGGCTCCAAGCTGTCAGCACAGGGATGGATGCAGGGCTTGAGCTCATGAATCACAAGATCATGACCTGAGCTGAAGTCAGATGCTCAAATGATTTTGGTAATTGTCTTAGTCCCACTCTCCTTTTCTGGTCTTGTAGCGAATGTTAGCTGTTTCTTTTAAGTCTGCTCGTTCTTAGTACTCCTGTTCAGTTTTTCAGCTTGAACACTTTTGTTCAGCAACAGTACTCTTGGCAACCTGCTCTTGTTCCTTGGTCTGTCTTTTGCATTGTATTACCATGCCAGTTCATTGTGTTTTATATTTGATTCATGTTTTTTTTTTCAGAGATGTGATTTACATTTGGATTCTTTGTTGGTAACTTCTGTGCTGTGATTTCCTATTTGTGGTTTCAACAGACTTGTCATTTCTTACTGTAGTATTTACATGATCAATTAAATAGTTTTCCTTCATTTCATGATGTTCTAGGATTTCATATGACAAATTATTTTCTGTTGTATCCTACAGTATTTGTTATTCCATTATCAGGCTCTGGTTCCTGTTTAATCACATTTCAGACAGTCCTCCTACTGAGATGTAACCAAAATTATTACCTCCTTCTCTTTGATCTTTCTTCTTTGCTCTACTTTCACTCCCTTGTAATGTCCTTTTCTCTTTGCTGGCTTTTTAACTTCCAGCCTATTTTAAGTATGATTGACAAACAGATACAAGGGTCCTAATTTTCAGTTTACTTCTTTGGACAATGCAGAAGTCAGGATTTTGGTAAATAACAGATTGAATTGCATATTAATGGCACAAATGCAAAATGATTATCATAAATTATATGCCACAAAGAAAAGTTCCTATTTAAATTGTAACAGAAGGATTATGACCAAACTCACTCTTTCTGGATTAATATCGGCTGATTGATAAAATTTGTGCATTAGGGTCTTTTCCACAATAATGTGCGTGCTATGATATATTCTTTAATTGAGGAGTGCTTGGGTGGCTCAATTGGTTAAGTGTCTAACTTTGGCTCAAGTCATGATCTCACCATTTGTGAGTTTGAGTCCCACGTCAAGCTCTTTGTTGACAGCTTAGAGCCTGGAGCCTGGTTCAGATTCTGTGTTTCTGTCTCTGTACCTCTGGCGCTCACACTCTGTCTCTCTCTCTCAAAAATATGCATTTAAAACATTAAAAAAAAAAGACCGTAAGCTTTTGCAAAGCATAATTCTTAATATATAATACAAACATAATTCAAACACAACTAAGTCACTGTCATATTGAGGTCAATTCAGTTAATTCAATTTACCATAGTTGAGAAAAATTCAGATACACTACTAGTACCTTATAATCACTATATCCTGACAGTTGATTTTGTTAACTTTTGTTTAGGAGAAACTAAGTATGTCATAGACTTTTATTATCAATAGCTGCTGGATAAGAGCATTTACAAGAGAATCACAAAAATAACAGCAGATACAATATCTGAGAAGCATGTAGTACTTAATTAAAAATAATTATAATTATTTTCGTCTGAAATTATTTACACAAAACGAATGCTGTTAAGATTTTAAATCTGGAGGGGCAACTGGGTGGCTCAAGTGGTTAAATGTCAAGACTCTTCTTGATTTCAGCTCAGGTTATGATCTCAAAATTTGGTTCATGAGATGGGGCTCTATACTGACAATCCAGAGACTGCTTGGGATTTGCTCTCTCCCTTGCTTTTTCCCCCTACCCACTCATGCTCTCTTTCTCTTTGTAAAAAAAAAAATAAATAAATAAAAATAAATAACTAAAATAAGTAAAATAAAAATAAAAAATTTTAGAGGCGCCTGGCTGGCATAGTCAATTAAGCATCCCACTCTTGGTTTTGCCTCAAGTTGTGATCTCAGAGTCGTGGGATTGTGCCTGGTATCAGGCTCTGTACTAAATATGGAGCCTGTTTATGAATCTCTTTCTCCCCATCTCTCTCTGCACCACCCTACTTACATGTGCACACTCTCTCTCAAATAAAAATAACTTTTAAAAATATCTTAAAACTTGAAAAATTATTACCTAATTTAAAAATATTCCAAGTTTTTTCTCTGAACTATTTCTAGGAAGCCAGAATACTTGAAAATTGAAAAAAGGTATGTCATTAATATAATCATCAAGGCATTTCACCAAGTAGATTATAAATTCTCTTTAGACATTTGCATAACTTCATTTATACAACTCCACCAAAGCAGTCTGCAGAACTCTTAGGACACTGTGTTAAAATGAGAACATAAGTCAAATTTTTCAGAAAGCAGTAGTAGAAACCAGGTGTTACTATAAAATGAGATACTATGGTTAATTTAAGTCGTTTGTTCAGATAAAGTAAAAGACCTTATAGAATTTATCATTTACTAGTGATATACAATTTTAGTATCTCCCCTCCTTCCTTCTTCAGACATATTCAACAAACAGCATGGAATTTCAAAGTTACCTAACTTAAAAAAAAATTAACATATTTGTTCTTTAATGTAGAAGCTATCCTCTTCATTCTGAATCTCTTTTCTATAACAAAGTGATAAATGAGATTTGACAAAATTCTGTAATATTCTTTTTAAAACCCCAAATTTACTTTTTTCTAATATACATTTTTCCAGCTATTATTGGCTATCATTGCAATAATGGTAATTTAACAAATGAGGCTGAAAGTCATTTACTTTAAAAATAAGCATACTTTTGTAAGCAATACTTTACAGTAGGCACATCAAAAACTATCACAGATGTGAAGGTTTTTAAATCTGTTTTATCTTTATACAATTATATATTTTTATTTCTGTATGCTATACATGTGTGAATATATATGTATATATAAAATACATATAATCAGATTTGAAAATGAACAAAGGCTATGACTTTACAGAAAGTCTTTTTAAAAACTCGAACAGTGGAAAACCCTTTAAACATTAAACAATTTTAATAAAAGTTTCTGTACAATGCTAAGTAGTTTTATTTACACATAGAAAATGTAGAAGGCGTAGTATCTCAAATTACAGAACTCCTTAATATTAATGGCAGGTAAATCTCAGGTAAAATAACAACATTCCATTCACAAATATTTTCAAGCAATAAATATGTATTCATAAATAGTGTAAATCTGTATCAAGATTAGAAATGAAAATCACAAATCTGAAGTTTACGTCTTGGTCTATGTGCAATCTATTATTTTTGTGTCTTGACTATTAGATATTAATTTTTGTCTTAAAGTCTTATTTTAGAACCAGAAATGTAATCACTCTGATCTTAAACAATAAAGAAAAACATAAAATGGTAAAAAACCAAAAAAATTCCAAAAACCAAACAAACCCAAAATATTTTGTGATCTAATTTTTCACATTAAGAAAAATTGATTAAAGACTTGAATTTGTTACCTATCTTACCAAACAAATGGTGAGCTAGAACAGTATTTTTCCCTCAGGGAAATTCTGAAAGAGTAAAATAAAAGGGAAAACTAAGTTAGCAATCCAGAAATAGAGAAACACAGAAAAAAGGTTATCTTCAAGTCAGTAGTCTGACATTGCCAAGTGTTGTCAGATATCACAATATATTTGATTATTAATTAGGCGGTGCTTTCCTACATCAGATGGTTGACAATCTATTCTTAGAAGGTTGCATAGACACAGCTTTTAGTCAGTAGTCATATGAAAACACCTATAAAACCAGTGGTGCAGACCTTTCCTGAAGAGTAGAAAAGGTGTTGTATAATATTCATAGGACAATATCAAGATGGTGATGACAATGAAGGAGCCTACAATTAAAAATAAGGCATGTTAATTGTTTTGGTATATTAATCCTTAATAGTGTTCTTAGCTCCTGGCTACCAACATACAGCCTATGTTGTAGGAGTATGAGATATTAGAAAGAAACATCAAATCCCCAGAAGGTCCAACAGCCTCCTCAATGATGTGCTCTTATCTCCATTACAGCCAATTTCCTTAGTTCTGAACGATTATCCTATTTTTCTTTACTTTTCAAAATTTAGTATAAAAACGAAAACTTACAGAACATGTGGGCATACAGTTTAGACTGCGAGAAGAGGAGGATCATGGAAAATAATTGGGAAATTTAAACTTTCACTAGTGATTGTGTTATGAACATTTCTAGGTAGAGTACATGTTTCACATGTCTCATATTTTTTTTCTTTTTCAAGCAATTCTGAGAAGAATGTGATTAAAATACTTGAAATGAAATTTCAGAAAATTAGAACAAAGGAACTGGAAAAATACCAAAAGCTCATGAATAACTGTTTCAATTCATAATGCCATTAAAAGCTAGAAATAAATGAGACTGAACAGAAAAATGGCAGATTTATGATACTGTGAATTTAATATCATGCATCTTACATACGTACAATACCATGAAGTCAAGAACCATAAAATATTTGAGTTTAACACTGAAGACAAGCATTAGGTTTTAAATAAATTCAATGAGCTCTGAAAACACATGTACGTTAAAAAAAATACAGATTTCTTTATGGATCATCCCTATAGATTTAAATAAACTCTCTTTTATCAGCGAAATCAAATCGCATAAACATTGTGATAATACTATAAAGGAAACAAGAATTTTTAAATGTAATTGTTGTAATTATTATTTAGACCATTCTTTCTATGCTCTTAGCACAAAGCCTGCTTGGATAGTCTCTCTCTCTTTCTCCTCTGCTTGTGCTCCCTCTATATCAACATAAACTGAAAAAAACCTTACAGTGTGTATATGGAGGCCATTGTTATTGAAAAGAAAAAATAATAAGGTATATTAATTCGACATTTATTAGGTATATCTATAATGCCAATGGAAAATTTAAATACCTGATTAATTTGTATTTATCATGTAGCAAAAAACAAACACTGCTGCTTCAACGACCCAGCTAACTATGTACTCACGTGTTGAATTCACTTACTAATGTAAACTGGTCATAGACTTGTATCAGATCCTCCATTTTGTACTGTTCTAGCACCACAAAATTGTCCAGAGTTCCACTTGTTTTTCGTGCACAGTCTTGGCAATGTACTATGTAAGTCTTTTGAGAATTGCTTTCATTAGTGACAAAAAGCAGATCAAAAACCTCCACCTATTTTATAGAAGAGAAAAAGCACCGAATGGAAATTTGTTGAATTTACTGCACCACTTTAGTAATACTATGAAATTCTACTTCACATGAAATTACGGGCAGTGATTTTTATAAAAGTCAGGCTATTTTTCTCAAAATATCAGTATACAATCAGGTAACAACAATGATTATTTTCTTTATACTTCTCTGATAGCGTTCATAGTACTTATGTGTTTCTCTCACCTCACAGAGTGAGCTCTATAAAGGTGGTGACTGCAGTTTACTCATATTATACCTTTATACCAGTTTATAGAATATTTAATACTAAAATGAAAGCTAAAAATAAAAGACATAATAAAGAGATTTTTAATACAGCACGTACAATGAGTTGTAAGGCTTCAGAAGGATAATGGGTAACAGCAATAACATTTGTTTTGTTTTCAAATACTTTATCTGAAGTTTATCCAAAAAGAATCTGGTAGACTATATATAATAACACACTTTGAGGATGTTATACAATAATAAAATAGTCAAGGGATTTAATCACACAATTACAGAATCATACAATTTCAAGGTTTAGTTTGGACCTCAACTTCCCAGTCAAGTGGTCCTGTGACTACTACTTGCTTTTAGTGATAAAAACTCATCACCTAAAGTCACATTTGAACTGGTCTGTTACAATGCCAGTTTGTAAGGGTTTTTTTGGTTTTTTTTTAATTAGTATCAGTAAGTAAAAATTTAGTGACCCCAGTTTAAAAATTTGAAGTTCTTCAACTTGTCATTCTCCCCCATGTGGCCATTTTGCTGATGCAAACAATTTTTTAAAAAGATTTTTTTTTAATTTTTAAGTAATCTGTATACCCAGTGTAGGCCTAAACTCACAACCGAGATCAAATGTTGCTTGCTCTACTGAACTGAACCAGCCAAATACCCACTGCTGTAAACATTTCTAAACTCCTTTTCTTCTTGTATTCCCAACACAACACACTAGTTTAAGCCCTTGTTTAACTCTGCTTAAGACCATTCCAACAGCCTCTGAACTAATATGTTTGCTTTCTAGATGTATTCTCTCCAATTATCAACTGCCACTCTCTGAAACATGTATCTTGACTTAGTGCCTTGCTCAAAAACTTTTACTGCTTCAGAATAAATACCAAATTCCTTAAAATGAATTCAAAATGCTCTGTAAGCTATAGAATACCTCCTCTTACAAACTTTTAGGAATTTATTGTTAAGTCTATTTTCTTACCTCATTGAATTACTTACATACATACATACATACATTATTAATTTCCCCATCCCTTTAGGCTGTTCCTTAAACTTAATGATGTTTATCAACTTCCAACTCTAGCCGTTTTTTTGGTTGTTGAGATCAAACTCATTCTTTAAAGAGGGACTCAAATGTTGCATCATGCCTTTAAGTTCTAAACCAGTATTAGAAGAACAATTATTTTCCCCAATGGTTCTCTGATCATTTTCATGTCCAGCTGCATATTCATCATAGTCTCATGAGCATCAATAACTAGTTGTTTACAGTCTGTCTTCTCCAAGTGGAAGTAAGCTCCTCCAGAGGAGGTACCACATCTATATTTTTACAATTTTTCCAAACCTTGGCCGGAAGAGAACATCAACTATATTATTAAATTAAGAAAAATGACTTAAAAATGACATGCTATATCTATATCTGTATCTATCTATGTCTTGAATAAGATCCAATTTGCTGTCATTTGTGTGTCTATTGAAGACTGTTTAAATTGTCTCAGTTTACAGTCTGGGATATGGGGCGCCTGGGTGGCTTAGTCGGTTAAGAGTCCGACTTTTGCTAAGGTCATGATCTCGCAATTTGTGGGTTCGGGCCCTGCATCGGGCTCTGTGCTGACTGCCAGCTCAGAGCCTGGAGCCTATTTCAGAGTCTGTGTCTCTCTCTCTCTCTGACCCTCCCCTGCTCATGCTGTCTCTCTCTCTCCTAGAAAAAAAAAAAAAAAATATATATATATATATATATATATGTATACACACACACAGTCTGGGATAATTATCAACTGGTAAGAAAGTAATACATGAATGCCCCAGTAGGCGATACTTACAAATTAATATTTAGTTAAATATTACACCAGCAAATGAAATTCAATTTAGTACTATTGCTGTATTAGTCATTTAGAAATGTATTATATAGAGGTGCCTGGGTGGCTCAGTCGGTTGAGTGTCCCACTTCGGTTCAGGTCATGATCTCACCGTTTGTGGGTTCAATCCCTACATTGGGCTCTGTGCTGACAGCTCAGAGCCTGGAGCCTGCTTTGGATTCTGGGTCTTCTTCTCTCTCTGCCCCTCCCCCCACTCATGCGCTGTTTCTGTCTCAATAATAAACATTAAAAAAATAAAAAGATGCATTATATAATAGCATAGGCAAATTTGTAATTAAAATAAAACCACACCAAACTTATAGCATAACAATGGTCAGTAAGAACATTTACCTCACAAATGCTGCAATAATGTGCTGGTTCACCATTTGTCCGCCCATGCCATATAACTTCTTTTCCAGCGGTAATAAGAGCTTCTCTCAATGTCTGACACTGTTTTAGAATTTTCAGCAGACAATACCTATTGTGGAGAAAATTTATTTATTACAGCTGAATACTGAATATTTGAAGCATGAAAGATACAGAAATTAAAAATGCGTATCTTAGGTCTATGGTTTACTGATGTAGTTTTTCTTTGGTCTATTTTTCATATGTAACTGGCCTAACAAAATAATAATACTAAAGCACTGGAGAATATCTGGACTTAAAATAAAGTGATTTTCATCTATAAAACACCTCTTATTCAGAACAGATTCTTAATTTTTGCTGTGACTTGGGCAACTGAGAGAACTTTTTGAGAGTTAATTCCTTCATCTCTGAAATCAGTACGAATTCCATGCTGACACTTTTTTGAATGTAGGAAGACAAGAAGGTATAGATCTCTACTTAACCCCTTCAAAAGTATCATTATATAACTGATTTTAAAACTCTGACACCAAAGCAGAAAATTATTTATAGATTTACACATTAGAGAACACAACATTAGTACGAACTATAGTAGTGAAGCATAAAGAGTATTACTGGTTTAATTTAAATTGAAGGTTATAAACTACAATCTTCATTTATAGCAATAAAGTTTTCTTATAGTTTATTTTTCCTTACACTTACACTTCTAATGCTAGCAAAACAGCATATCCTCATGAATAATGCTAATATTTCTAATATTTGGTGTGAATGATCAGAATTATCTAACATTCCATGAATTTAAGTGCTTCAAGTTCTCCTTTGAAGACAGAGTTGAGCTACATGATCTGTATGTTACATTTCAGTTCTAAAAGTATAATAAAGAGCATCATTAGTTTAACAATAGTGATGTCATCAACTATATCTGTGAACACTACAATGACCTGGGAGAAGAATCAAACTAAGAGTTCTTTGATAGACTGTATTGCTCATTGCTAATGAGTTAGAGACGGTACCTGGGTGGCTCAGTAGGTTAAACTCATTGCTAATGAGTTAGAATTTAGTCTAGCTAACATAATTACATGGTTATTATTTTAAAGAACTGATATCATATTATATTTAAAACAATCTTCTTAAAAATTTTTTAAAAAAATGTTTGATTTCTGAGAGAGACAGAGAGCAAATGAGCAGGGGAGGGTCAGAGAGAGAGGGAGACACAGAATCTGAAGCAGGATCCAAGCCCTGACCCGAAGTCAGAGGCTTAACAGACTGAGCCACCCTGGAGCCCCTTAAAACTATTTTTTGTAAATATTTACATGCTTCTACTCTTTCTTCCCCATGAGAATAGAGGACTCATGCGAACAAAGCCTTTGTCTATTTTATTAAACTTATTAAATTAAATTAATAAATACGTGATTGCCAAACAATTAAGTTTTTTTTCTAAATGTTTTATTTATTTCTAGGAGAGAGAAAGAGAGACAGAGAGAGACAGCGTGAGCAGGGGAGGGTCAGAGAGAGAGGGAGTCACAGGCTCTGAAACAGGATCCAGGCTCTGAGCTGGCAGTCAGCACAGACCCCGATGCGGGGCTCAAACCCACGAACCGCGAGATCATGACCTAAGTGAAAGTCGGACGCTTACCTGACTAAGCCACCCAGGCGCCCCTACAATTAAGTTTTATAATACGTTAAGCAGCATCAGATTTAATCTCTTAATTTACATTTCTGTACCAGATTAAAAATCTGTATCTAAACTCATACAAATAATCGTGTGGTGAAATGACTTAACAATACACAGATGTTAACTTACTAAAAACTATTAAGTGTGATAGTTTCCAGTGTAAATGCGCATGAAAAATTTCTCAAGTACATAAAATAGTAATACTTTCACTTTGCCTATAGCAATTCTTCATGTTTAAATTACCTCAAACAAGTTCATGCGTTATATTTGTATTGCAAAATAAGAGCTTTGTGGTGTGCATGTGTGTATGCCTAAAAGTGCTAACAGAGCAAGAATTAAAAATCCAATTCAGAAAAGAGAATATAAATCACACTAGATGTAAATCACTTACTGAGGTCTTCCTCCTCCTACTCTCCAATTTGATTTCACCTATGACCTTTATAAATATGAAAGCACTGCTTCAAAATATTTCACAGGAAGATAATGCCAAAACCTTTGGCAATTTTTATTTGCAGTTGCAACATTGCTTGTAAACTCAACAATGCTGCCATGTAGGAAAATAAAGTGTTAATATGTAGCATTTATAAACACTTGGTATGAGAAAAGACACAGAACTGGATATTTTACATCCATTAAGCCATTTCAATCTTGTGTACTTAAGCTCAGTTCAAGAGGCTTTATTTACTCTTTATCTCTTTTACAATGAGGTAAATGGGAATTTAGAAAACCAAACTTTACCAAGAATGTTTTCTTCTACGTTCTCTATATTCCCTTTTCTTCACTTTCTGCCTATTATTCTTACCTACTTTTCTTCTTCCTTTTTCTTTAATGAAAATGAAGATTCCTAGGGCTATGGAATCACACTGTATTTCTTCAAACTCTTACCAGTAGTTATTAGCAAAAATGGCTTAATATTATTCTAGCTCCTTTTTTATTTCAGTATTATTCTACACCTTCAAAAAGAAACTTTAATTTACAACACTAGGAATTATTTTAGCAACTGGATCACAGCTCTTATTGTATGACTTCACAGCTAGTTTCAAAGTTCCGTATAAAAAGAAACAATATACTATAAAGATAGAGATCTTGGTTTGCCAGAAGTGAACATTAGTCATGAGTAGTTCTGCTTCTGCAATCAGGTGCAGAATAACTTGCCCAGATAGTGGAATCTCAAAACGACTGATACTGCTGTCAGTCACATAATGAATAACCAAACTGAATTCACTCCATATTATGTTTCTCCATCCTCTGAAACTTTTATTCTTTCCAATTTTCAGAAAGCTTTATAGGAATAAAAGAATAAAGGACAACAATTTATAGGTGGAGGAACTTACAGTAAAAAAAAAATCAGTACAAATCTAGTTTTAAAAAAGAGATAGCAGGTGTAAATAAAAAACAAAGATCAAAAGTAATGTTCACAATTTAACAAACTGTGCTTTAGTTCAGCCAGGATACTGATTTAATCTGGAGATCTTTTCAAAGTATTGGATGGCTATAAAATATTGGCCAAAAAAGCAGTTTTATTCTCTTCCTCAAATTTTTATTTTTTGTTGGATTTTAAGAAGTTTACCTTAAAAAAAAATTTAAGTGGCGGAAGAGCAGAGGGAGAAAATATCCCAAGCAGGCTCTGTGCTCTCAATGCAGAGCCCCATACAGGGCTTAATCCTGTGAGATCATGACCTGAGCCAAAATGAAAAGCAAGACTGAGACATGGAGTTTACCTTTAAACAACCAATCCAATATAAATCGATATGAAATGAGCAGGTATTATACTATATATAATACTAGAATAGAGACTCCTAAAAAAGGCACACAGGTATCAGACAAATCACTCATTAAATGTGGTATCTGTTTTATAATGCTCTATGCTGAAAGAAATGAAAAAGAAGATGGAAAATGCTTTTATTGTCCAACTATATCCTAAGAACGTGAAAAAAAAACTTCAGAAAGTATAGAAGAAGTAACTTTATTGACTTTTAAAAACTAATCTTATTGCAGGACACAAAAACTTTGTTTCTGTTACTTGTATAAAAGGGTACATATAAAAAGTCAGGAAGTAAAGAAGATTTCTAGATTGAAAGAAAAAATAAAGGTTTCATTTATTTGGATTATTAGGATTTCATGTATTTGAGGTGTTACAGAGCAGATGTTAACCATAATAAAAGCCTATTGGACACAGACACTTAAGATTGTGAAATAGTATAGATGGCATCTGGACAGTTAGAAAAATGAAGAGAACATTTGAAGACAAACATTTAAGAGCTTGATTTCACTCATGTTTAAATGAAATATACTTGAACTATCTGAACAAGAAAACAGAAAAAAAAACCAACCCTGAAAAATATGAACAATTACTAAGAGTTTTTATTATCCTGACTTTTAGCTTTTAATCTAAGGCTTATGATTCTGTGTTTCATAAACATAATCAAAAGCAAATCTGGGGGTATGAGGATAGTAACAGTAAAGCCCTAATAATACAATTAAGTGAAATTCCAGACAACACTGATTTTTCTCTTGACATCCTGATTCTAAATGATCCTGATCCTAAATTCTCAAAATAAGTTCCCAATGTCAGTGTGGAGATACATTTTGGAATGGATGAAACTGAAGTTGACTCAATATTAACTAAGTCTTTATGACAGTAATCTCAACCTTTACTAAAATCTTAGTAGGTACTACGGAAATGAAGTATCAAAAGACGTCTTGCTTGTTGTAGTCCATCTTACTGACACAGCTGTGCAAAATGAAACACAAAAATCATGATACACAGTAATAACTATGGTCACACTATATTACCCCTGGGTTGTATATGCTAAAGGTAACAAGAATTATTTTGTATTATCTGATAATTATACTTAAATCAATCAAAAAGCTAAGAAAATTTTAAGATTTCTTTTCAAATTTTTAATTTTTTAAAATTTATTACTTCTAGGAAAGAGAGAGAGAGAGACAGCGTGAGCAGGGGAGGGTCAGAGAGAGAGGGAGTCACAGACTGAAACAGCCTTCAGACTCTGAACTGGCAGTCAGCACAGAGTCTGACGCGGGGCTCGAACCCACCATCTGTGAGATCATGACCTAAGCGAAAGTTGGACGCTTAACCGACTAGCCACCCAGGTGCCCCATTCTTTCCAAAATTTTAAATGTTCATTTATTTTTTAGAGAGAGACAAGAGTGCCAGTAAGGTAGGATCAGAGAGAGAGGAAGACACAAAATCTGAAGTAGGCTCCAGGCTCCGAGCTGTCAGCACAGAACCCGTCAAAGGGCTCAAACAAACTGCAAGATCATAAGCCTCCAAAGTCAGAAGCTTAACTGACTGTACCATGCAAGTGCCCCAAATCTGTTTTATTTTTAAAAAGTACTTTTTATAGTCTAAATGTCTGTGTCCCCACCTAAATTCCTATGCTAAAATTCTAACCCAATTTGAGGGCATTTGGAGCTGGGGTATCTGGGAGGTGATTATGAAGGTCATAAGAATGGAACTCTTGGGAATGGATTTAGGCCCTATAAAAAGCAACTCAGAACATCCCCCTATCTTCTATTACATGAGGACACAGTAAAAAATGTGCATATGAACCAGAAGTGGGGCCTCACTATTCAGTAAATCTGCTGGCATTTGATCTTGAACCTCTCTCTTTTTACCCTCTGTCTCTACAACTGTTGAGACAGAAATGTTAATAAGCCACTCAATCTATGGATTTTTACAGTAGCCTGAACAGACTAAGATAGAACTTACTTACTCTCTTTTCATATTTAGGGCTCCAAGAAATCAGTCAATTATAAAATAAAGTATAAAAGTGAAAGATTATAGCCAGATTGCTTAGATTTAGACCTCAGCATTGTTTTCTGTACATCTCAGTTTCCTCCTGGGTAAAAAGGACATAATGTTTCACATATCTGCACCATTGTAACTACGTTATGAAGACTAGTAGAATAATACCCCAAGGCCCTGAAGGATACCCACATCTTAATCCCTGGGACCTGTGCTACGCTATGTTATATGGCAAGGAAATAAAAGTTGCACACTGAATTAATAAGGCTGCCAATCAGCTAACCTTGAGATTCGGAGATTATCCTGATTATCTGGCTCTGATCAATGAAAGGATCCTTAAAAGCAGAAAAAGGAGGCAGAGGATTTAGTGTTAGAAAGATGTAGCATGAAAAAGACATGACCAGCCATTGTTAGTTTTGAAAATGTAAAAGGACTCAAAAGCCATAGATACACTGGCTGCCTGAAGAAGCCGTAACATAAGCACTAGTGCCCGTAAAAAGTCCTTTATTTTAGCCCTGTGAGACCCATTTCAGACTAATTTGTTATAGTAGCAATAGAAAACTGAGACAATGTATGAAATGTTTAGAAATTAGTTGCTTAATAAACAATAAAATATTATCATTTGAACATAATATACTAAATTCTTTAGCTCAATTAGAATAATTACTAAAACTTAACTGAAGTTTAGTTTGAAAATTCTTTTGGCATGAATGTCAAAGCAAACCTACTTCATACACTGAAACAAATGTTTATAGACTATAGGTTTCTAAGCTAAAATTCCCACAAAATCATATATGATATTATTACATTATTCCCCTTTTAATGAAAACGAAACAGACTAGTAGAAGTCTCATAATTTGCCCTGTTTCCCCAGAATAGGAAAAGGAGGAATCAGGATTAAAGGAAGATCTGACATTAGGGTTTAGACTTCTTACTACAATGCTGTACTCTCTTTAACACTTTCCTGTGTTATTAAATAATCTCCCTAAAAGTAGGTAAATATAAAAAGGCAAATAATGGGGTGCCTGGGTGGCTAAGTCAGTTAATCATGCAGCTCCTGCTTGGGTCATGATTATGGCTCAGGAGTTCAAGCCCCATGCTGGGCTCTGTGCTGACAGCTTACCCAACTTCAGATTCTGTGTCTTCCTTTCTCTCTGTCCCCTCCTGTGCTTATGATCTGTCTCCCTCTCAAAAATAAATAAAAACACAAATAATAACAACTCTTAGATGTGTAAAAACATAATG
Source organism: Proteles cristata cristata (assembly GCA_017311185.1). NCBI lineage: Eukaryota > Metazoa > Chordata > Mammalia > Carnivora > Hyaenidae > Proteles > Proteles cristata. The sequence continues at coordinate 91,742 of JAESUZ010004242.1, forward strand.
AAAAACATAATGAAGTACAAGGAAGTGCTCAGTCAGTTAAGCGTCCGACGGTTTTGGCCCAGGTCATGATCTCATGGTTCATGAATTTATGCCCCATACTGGGTTCTGTGCTGACTGTGTGGAGCCTGCTTGAGTTTTCTCTCTCTGCCCCTTTCTCTGCTCATGGTCTCTCATCTTTTCTTCTCTCTCAAAATAAATGAATAAACTTAAAAAAAGAAAGTATATGTACAGATAAAAACAAAATTTAAAAGTGAAATATAGGGGCACCTGGGTGGCTTAGTTGGTTAAGCGTCCGACTTTCACTTAGGTCATGATCTCGCGGTTTGTGGGTTCGAGCCCCGCGTCGGGCTCTGTGCTGACTGCCAGCTCAGAGCCTGGAGCCTGTTTCAGTCTGTGACTCCCTCTCTCTCTGACCCTCCCCTGCTCACGCTGTCTCTCTCTCTCTCTTTCTCTCCTAGAAATAAGTAAAATACATTAAAAAAAATTAAAAAATAAATAAATAAAAGTGAAATATAAGCATTTCCTCTAAATGCTTATTTTCTTCAACTAAATTGACAAAATGATAGTAAAATGAAATGTGTTTTCACTGCTATAATGCTGTAAATTTCAGAGAATTACTTCTCATCTATGTACTTGCTTGTCTGTTGCTTTTTTAAATGGTTATTTTGAGGGGTGCCTGGGTGGCTTAGTTGGTTAAGCGTCCGACTTTCGCTTAGGTCATGATCTCGTGGTTCGTGGGTTCGAGCCCCGCATCGGACTCTGTGCTGCCTGCCAGCTCAGAGCCTGGAGCCTGTTTCAGAGTTGTGACTCCCTCTCTCTCTCTGACCTTCCCCTGCTCATGCGGTCTCTCTCTCTCTCCTAAAAATAAATAAAACATTTAAAAAAAAAACGGTTATTTTGAGAGAGAGACAGAGTGCATGAGTTGGGAAAGGGCAGGAAGAAAGAATCCCAAGCAGGCTCTGCACTGAAGGCTCATATCTCACAAACCTAGTGATCATGATCTGAGCTGAAATCAAGTGTGGGACACTTAACCCACGGAGCAACCCTGCTTCCCCCATTGTTACATTTTTTAGTCTACACCTGTTAATCCATGCACTAGTGTATTTAAATACAACTGTTTTATACCCCTGCCTCCACTGTCTCTCTCCAACTCCCTACTGAAAAAGTATATGAAACCAGAAATTTGTGCAGAATATTTATTAACCTCCAGAGCTTAGGCCAGGTCTTCCATTCAATTAGTACTTAAATACTGATTACATGAGAGCTACACAAATAAGCACTGTTGGCTGGTTAAGAATACATTTTCAGAGGGGCGCCTGGGTGGCTTAGTCGGTTGAGCGTCCGACTTTCGCTTAGGTCATGATCTCGCGGTTTGTGGGTTCGAGCCCCGCGTCGGGCTCTGTGCTGACTGCCAGCTCAGAGAGCCTGGAGCCTGTTTCAGTCTGTGACTCCCTCTCTCTGACCCTCCCCTGCTCACGCTGTCTCTCTCTCTCCTAGAAATAAATAAAAAAAAAAAAAAAAAAAAAAAAAAAAAAAAGAATACATTTTCAGAGATGGCTAAAAAACTCTGGTAAGCACTTTCAATCACAGTGATCATAGTAAGATGTGTCATTAAACACGAGACAAAGTTTGAAGTAGAATTCTCAAATTATAATAACCTCAACATTGCAAATGATTCCACATTATGTTGATATGTATTTTTTAAAAACCTAGGACACCTGGGTGGCTCACCTGATTATACGTGGGACTCCTGATTTGGCTCAGATCATGGTCATGGGATCAAGACCCTCATGGGACTCCCTGCTACATGGTAAGCCTGCTTAAGATTCTCTCTCCTTCTCCCTCTAATAACCCTGCATGCTCTCTCAAAATTAAAGAAATAAATAAGACCACCCCAAATCCCAAAACTCCATGTGAAATGGAGCACAGAAATATATATATATATATGCACTTAGTTAAAAAAAAACGTGTATGGTGGTGGTGGGGTGGGAGGCACCTGGGTGGCTCAGTCAGGTAACATCAGGCTTTGGCTCAGGTCATGATCTAACAGTTCATGAGTTCGAACTGTGCATCGGATTCTGTGCTGACAGCTCAGAGCCTGGAGCCTTCTTTGGATTCTGTGTCTCCCTCTCTCTCTGCTCCTCCTTGCTCATGGGTGTGTGTGAGTGTGAGTGTGTGTGTGCGTGTGTCAAAAATGGATACTAAAAATTTTTTAAAAAATAATGTGTATGGGGAAAAATGGAAAAAATTGTTTCAGTAAGTTAGCTGGAAGACAACCTATGTCTGTATATTCAAAATCAATATTAAGAAAGCTAGCACAACTCAGACCATGTTAAACTGCCACCACAGAAAATGGGAATATCTTGTGTAATGAAAACCTTGCTGTCCCTCCATTTGAAAAATTGAGAGATATCTGACCAACTGGAAAGGGTCTGAAAGAATATTAAAGATAGTTAAGAGACATTTTAAATTAATGAGTAATAGTGAAGAACAGGAAAGATGATAATTATCTTTTCTTGATTTCTGTTTCCTTTTCATCTGACAGTCTATGTGTAAGTTCCTCAGCTCTAGTTTCACAACTGTTTGTAGTATGACCCTTCTCTCAACATCCACTAGTACAAATCAGTCTATAATTTAGTACCTAATCATTTATAGATACATTCATCACCACAGCTGTTCTGCACTGTTACACTGGCTTTTTTGTCCATAAATGTACCAACTTGTTCTCTTTTAAGTCTTTCACTTTTTATAGTTATCTCTTTCATTATTCAGGTCAATCCACAGAAATCACACTCTTAGAAGTCAAGTTAGCAAAAGTGCATTCTCTGCCCCATAACCAAAAAATAATGGCCCTATTTTATTTTACTTACATTACGTAAAAGTAACTTACTTATCTGATTGAGAATTTGCCTGTCTAGATCCATTAAAATTTAAACAATATGAACTCAGAGATCCTGAGTTATATATATGATCTATCCTCATTGCCAAGAACACTATCATAAAGTTTGCAGTTTCAAACACAGTGATTCATTTTACATATACCCTAAAAAAAAAAATACATATAGGGGCGCCTGGGTGGCTTAGTTGGTTAAGCGTCCGACTTTCGCTTAGGTCATGATATACAGTTCGTGGGTTCGAGCCCCGCGCGTCGGGCTCTGTGCTGACTGCCAGCTCAGAACCTGGAGCCTGTTTCAGTCTGTGACTCCCTCTCTCTGACCCTCCCCTGCTCACGCTGTTTCTCTCTCTCTCTCTCTCTCCTGGAAATAAATAAAACTTAACGTTTAAAAAAAAAAAAAACATATATATATCTAAGGCACTTGGAACAAATAGCTCATTTTGGATCAGCCAATGAACATCTACAAGAAATAAAACTTAAAGCAATTAACTTTGATAAAAAAGTTACTAAATGAGCACTAGATGTGGATTTTTAACAGGAACATATTACAAATGAGTTCTGACTAAATGCTCATTCAAATCTTTCCAATTTTAATTTTAGACATATATCAAAAATGGAATGAATCATTATATAAAACAGTAGACAGGCATGCTCCTATGGCTGCACACTTTTGTCTGGATAACTGTTTGGGTAGTTTATTACAACAAAATTTTCAATATACTGTTGAAATTACTTATACTAAGACAGAACAGATTTTGAAGACACTGACCTACTAAGTTTGGAAGACACAATAAGTTTTCCTCTTCTATTTAGAATATATATATGTAATATATATACTCTAAATGTATATGTATACATGCATACATATGTATATATCTTAGTAAGTAAATAAATTAAAAAATAAGAGCAAAAGAGAAACAAAAGCATGTTTAATTGTAACATCTCATGTTCTCTGACTAGAATTATTTTTCATTGCTGATTGTGAAGGAGAGAGGGAAAGAGGCATTTAAACTGCAATTTGGAGAAAGACGGTTAAGTGCACTGTCTACAAATATGTTGTTATAAAGATCTAAAAAATAAATGAAATGGAAGCTAGTTAAAAACTGCAAAGTTACTACAATATGTTTTCAAACTTGTATTCTATTAATTCTGTAAGTTGAAAGAAGCTATAAAAGATGATTTAGAGAGAACTACTAGAAAACCATTTTAGCTACATTGCTATTTTAAATGCTAATTTATTTATGGGACATTTATAATAAGCACTCTCCCTTTTGTTTCAGGCAGACTTCAATGTTAAAACTAAAGTTGTACTTGAAAATCAGTTTGGAGAAAGGGCAAGAAAAAACACCTATCATGAATTTATTGGTATAGAACATGTATATACGTCTTTATTCTTTTCTGTACCAGAATAATCACTGTCTATTCATAAAGGAAGAAGGTTATTTTTTATGGGGCGCCTGGGTGGCTTAGTTGGTTAAGCGTCCGACTTTCGCTCAGGTCATGATCTCACGGTTCGTGGGTTCGAGCCCAGCGTCGGGCTCTGTGCTGACTGCCAGCTCAGAGCCTGGAGCCTGTTTCAGTCTGTGACTCTCTCTCTCTCTGACCCTCCCCTGCTCACGCTGTCTCTCTCTCCTGGAAATAAATAAACATTTAAAAAAAAAAAAAAAAAGGAAGAAGGTTATTTTTAACATGTGAATTCTCTCTTTTGTCAGACTTCTGGACCATTTCATCATTTGTTATCAACTAACATAATGATTTGGGGAAATAATATGGAATAGTTAACATTCCCAGCACACTTCCCATACCCCACCAAAAGGACTTACAGTGATTTTACAAATACTTACTTAATCATTTCAAAAAGTTTAGGATCTGAGACTTTGATATTTCGTGCCATATTCCAAGAAAGATGCACCATGGGTACTACTGACTTCACATTTTGCAATTTATTCCATTCATATCGTTCCACTGCCAATTTATACTGGCAGGCTAAGGAGAAAACAAGGATCTGTTGTTGGATATGCATTTGTAAACCTGAACATACTATCTATACTAGTAAGCCTTTTCCTAGGAGACAGAATTTTCCAATATTTAGTGAATTATTTTCTAGTAGAAAAATATTACCAATTAGAAATAATCCTTAAAAATTTTAAATCTGTTAATGAATTATTAAAATACCTGTAAGTGGACCAACATTCCAGGCAATATTGTTGCACCAACCAACAGCCTGAACCCAATGAACAGTTCCTGCATTTATCCAAACCAAATCTCCAGGTCTTTGAATAAACCTGTATACAGGGACATTTGCTTCATAAAGATCTTCAAGGTTGGGCCACCAAGAACTCATAAGGAAATTCAAATTATTTCTAGGGGGAAAAAGCAGTAAATAACATAATGAATTAAGTTTTTAAATGTCTCATAAAAGATGAGGAGAGCATTTCCAAATGTTAGAAGATGTTCTCAGTATTTCATTAAAACAGCACTGTAAACAAGAACTACATCTTTCAAAAGGTCTTGAAAATATTAAGGGGCAATCCTTAAAAAACAAACACAAAAACCAGCAGATAACAAGGTAGATTAATTCAGAGATGTGTACTATATGCTTAACTTCACCTTTCAGAAGTTCAAAAATTAAAGTTCCAAACTACACTTAAATAAGACTAATTTTGAATTTTCTTTTGAAGAAACATTGTTCATTAATCTCTACTTTTTTTTTTAAGTTTAGGTATTTTGATAGAGAAAGAGACAATGATCACAGCATGATAAGGGGAGGAACAGAGAAAGGAGGGAGAGAATCACAAGCAGGCTTCACACCGTCAACACAAGGAACCCAAATCAGGGCTCAATCCTATGAACCATGAGATCATAACCTAGACCAAAAGAGTTGGGTATTTAACTGAGTCACCTAGGCACCCTGATTTATCTCTTCGTAAAGAACTTCTTAGTATCAAGGAATCTCTAAAAAAGGAAACCGAAAGCAGCAACTGTTCAGAAGCCACTTAACCAGAAGCACTATGGCAAATGTAAGATCAAGCACTTTTCCCTCTATTTAGCAGTGGTGGAAGACTTCTTTCATTTTTGCCCAGCAACTTAAAGTTCATTTTTTTTTAAACCAGAATCACTCACGTTACATGAATCACCACCCCTGGTACTGAGGCACCAAAGCAAAGAGATCAAATTATTAACTTTGAAATTCTAATTTGTTATTACTCTTTGCCATAATAATATAAGTATTTGAAAGTAATTACTATATTAATTCTTTACTAAAGGGATTTAGTAAGATATACTTATTTCAATTATTTAATTTTTTCTTTTTTTTATTTATTTTTTATTTTTTTATTTCTAGGATGGAGAGAGACAGTGTGAACAGGGGAGGGTCAGAGAGAGAGGGAGACACAGACTCCAAAACAGGCTCCAGGCTCTGAGCTGGCAGTCAGCACAGAGCCCGACACGGGGCTCGAACCCACGAACTACGAGATCATGACCCAAGTGAAAGTCGGACGCTTAACCGACTAAGTCACCCAGGTGCCCCTTCAATTATTTAATTTTTTCAAGAGAAATTCACATCATAGAATTATTCTTCACTGAAGGTCTAAGAAAATCTTTTTACTTATTTGTTTTCACTTAACAAGTATGGTTAAGAGTGCCTAGGAGAACCTGCTTCTCTGTCTTTTTACTCCTAAAATGCAACGACTTTCTTGAGATAAGTTTAGCACATGCTGTTAAGCCAAGGGATAAAAATTCTATGTTTTCTGTAAAACTTTGAAATGTTACCAAACAAATGCAAAGAAGCAGGGGAGGGACAGGAGAAGAAAAGAAAGAAGAAAAAAGTTACAAGTACAGTACAAAACTACTTTTTAGCTAAACACTGCAAACATAAAACTGGAAGAAAACCATCCATTTAGAAAAAGGAAAAAACCCCAAAAGCAAACAGATCACTTTTTTCCAAAACAATAATTGACTAAAAGATATATACTAAGTGTTTATGAATTCTAAAAGATTTTAATATTAGAAGAAATATACTATGCAAAATAAAATTTAGTGAATATCTGAAAGAGTATAGTTTTTTCAACTTAAGATGGAATAAACATTTTAATTTGATAATCAAAGTTTCTGGTTATCATTTGTCTTTTCTATCTTAGACCATTTCTATCTTCAGATAGTTAAACCTGAAAATATTTCCTACTCAGAATACTAACTCAGAATTTCGGTATTATATATGTAACAGTTACAATATACCTCCTAATAACTGGGTGGCTCAGTTGGTTAAAGAATCTGACTTTGGATTCTGGCTCAGGCCATCATCTCACAGGCTGAGTTCCAGCCCCATGTCTGGCTCTGTGCTGAGAGAGCTCTGAGCCTCTGCTTGGGATTCTCTCTGCTCTTCCCTTGTAAAGAGACAGACAGACAGACAGACAGACAGACAGACAGACAGACAGACAGACACACACACACACACACACACACACACTCGCTTACTTTCTCTCTCAAAATAAATAAACTTTTAATTTTTGAAATAAAGTTATTAAAAACAACAGAGACTTCCCATCAGACCTTTCTCACTCTGTGCTTAAGTGCAGGTACCAGTTTGCTAATAAATAAAAATTCAGAAAGGAACACTTTGTATGATTTTTCTGATAAATTTTAAAGTTTTAGAAATCTGACTTTCCTTACTGAGAGTAAAAATTGTAACAAGAAAATAAAAAGTGATCATATCTTGACAATAAGAAAACTCTGATGTAGTATTTAAATTAACATGAAATAGTTTTTACTAAATCAAATATACTGACTGAAGACCCTCTAAAATTGGCATATGAGAATGTGTACTGATTTTAAAATAATTACATACGTGAATTATCAGAATTTCATTTAATTTTTCATATGTAACAAATACACATTTAACAGTATTATTACAAATTCTGAAAATAAGAGGGGACTCACTTGCTACTGAACATTTAGAATTCTGGCTCACCAAAATTTGGCTCATGTGTATATACGTGTATACATGTATACATGTATATATATGTATGTTTGAGTTATTAACAAGATACAAAGATTTAATTTTAGAATTCTTACCATTTCTGATTTCAATGATAAGTCAAATTCTTTTGTAAAGCACACTTGAAAACATATATGCATTCACTCACTGATTTTTAAAATTGTTAAAAAACAGTTACTCCTTATCCTTTGAATATGTACCTCTTCTTAAGGTATAGACGAATTTCATCGCATCTTGCATTGTGTCATTTCACATGACAGAAATTATTTCAAATAATACCATTTAATATAGTTTCTAGATAATAATTAGAAATTTAGCATTAACTTTGTCCTTCATAATAAACACCTTCTCAAAATTATTTTAAAAGAAAATTTGTTCAGAGACTTACTTTTCACAAAAGTCATTGAGAACACCCCAATAATCTTCAGGAACAACAAACCATTCACAATCACCTGGACCAATATTTATATTAACAGAGCAGAAGTTGTTATTCTCTTGGTGACCTGAAAAGTAAGTGGAAGAAAAAAGTCATAATTACTGTAAATTCAATGGAAAAATGTGCCTTTAAATAACTGTGTTGTTTCAAGAGAAGTAAATCGTTAGAAAGCAGTGCATATCACATGATAAGCAATAAATATTACATATGTCATTATTAATACTACTTCCTCATCCAAAAAGAACTCCCAATTCTTACAAACAGTAAAAAAATTAATGAAGAGATAGGATTTTCAAAATAACTGGGTCATTTAGCAACCTGCAGCTCCTCTAGAGATCCTATAAACATACCAGGTTTTTTTTTAATGTTTTATTTATTTCTGAGACTGAGAGAGACAGCGTGAACAGAACAGGGTCAGAGAGAGAGGGAGACACAGAATCTGAAACAGGCTCCAGGCTCCGAGCTAGCTGTCAGCACAGAGTCCAATGGGAGACCCGAACCCATTAATTGTGAGATTATGACCTGGACACTTAACTGACTGTGCCACCTAGGCACCTCTAAACATACCAGTTCGATATTAGCATACGCTATAAACGTTTCTGTCCACAGGTAGGTTGATATTATCCAGTAATGGATATTTAAAATCTGAAATTTTGGGACACCATGAGATATATGCACCCCCCCAAAAAAATTAACAAAAGATGTGTGAACAATTTAAATTTTTTGAGACACATTTAAAGACCGTATCAGAATATAAACAACCTTATAGCAAGGCTCTGTGTCTATGTTTGTCAGAACAGAAACAGAATCTCTACCAAATAAACAGAAATTCATAACAGTTATTTCCTTCAATTATTCTGAGCAAACTGAAAACATACTACAGATTTCCTCTAAAAAATTTCACATGGAGATCTCTAGGTGGCTGGGTCAATTAAGTGTCTGACTTCAGCTCAGGCCATGATCTCATGGTATGTGGGTTTGAACCTCATGTCGGTCTCTGTGCTGACAGCTCATAGCCTGGAGCTGCTTCAGATTCTGTGTCTCCCTCTCCCTCTGCCCCTCCCTTGCTCATACTCTCTGTCTCTCAAAAAATGAATAAACATTAAAAAAAAATAAAGAAAAAAAAAGAAATTTCACAGGGTTCCACAGGATTGTGTTAAGGAACTAACTTTACATAAAGAAATAAAAAGCCCCAAGAATTTTTAGTCACATAGGACAGTTAATTTATTAAGTTTTGTTCTTTCTCATAGATTTCAAAAGAAAAGAGACATTTTTCATTTCCTTTTACTGCATTTTCCTACAGAATTTAATTTGACAAAATATCCCAAATTGGGGGCGCCTGGGTGGCTTAGTGGGTTAAGCGTCCGACTTTCGCTTAGGTCATGATCTCACGGTTCATGGGTTCGAGCCCGCGTCGGGCTCTGTGCTGACTGCCAGCTCGGAGCCTGGAGCCTGTTTCAGTCTGTGACTTCCTCTCTCTCTGACCCTCCCCTGCTCACGCTGTCTCTCTCTCTCCTAGAAATAAATAAAAAACATGAAAAAAAAATTAAAAAAAAATCCCAAATTGGATAATTTTCAAATTGAAATGAACCTTTATAGGTTCTGTCCAATACCATCCAGATACACAAGAAAAAAAAAACATTCTTCAGAGGTGAAATTCCTTAGTATTACAAAGATATTAGTGACAAAGAGGACCAAGATTCTTATCTTGTCTCATTAATTACAATTCTCTTTTATCTCTCTCAAATTTATCACTACTAGTGATAAAAGTATCACATAAGTGAATTTCCAATAATGGCCTGGGAACAGAAATTCCAACCAATGAGTTCCATCTACATCAAAATCCCAGAGGAGGTGTAAAAAATATATGGATATCTAGTCTCCAAAGGAGAGCCTGACTCAGCATTTCATCCAAAAGAGATTTTTAGCATATTCAATGATCAAAGAAAGTTGAGACCCTAAGTCATTTACAAATAGACAACAACCTATTTTTTAAAAATTATTTGGGCACCTAGATGACCTAGTATGTTAAGGACTTCTAACGTCAGCTAAGTTCATGATCTCATGGTCAACAGATGGAGCCTATATGCTGGGCTCCACACTGCATAAGATTCTCTTTGTCCCTCTCACTTTTCCCCAGTAATGCAGGTGTTTCCCCTCTCTAATTAATTAATAAAAATAAAATTAAGGGATGACAAATTATGGTCCATGGGCCAAACGTCTGTTCCTGTGAATAAAATTTTCATGGAACACATATACGCCATTGGTTTATGTCTTCTCTATGGGTGTTTTCATTCTACAAAATCAGTTAACAGAGATCTTACACAATCTCATTAGTACACACTGCTTCTGGTAAAATACTATATTAAGTCAGTTACAACCCAATACCATTTAAACTGATACAGGAGTACGGAGACAGCTTGGTGGGACAAAGGTGCATGTCTGCCAACTGGGAGAGAGAACATGGGAAGCGCTGGCTCAGAAGACAGGGGAAACTTTCTGTGGAGAGACAGAAGGAAGAGGAGAGATTCTGTGGAAATGTGGGACTGTATTTGGACAAGAGGAAAAAACCTGTCTGGAGCATGGACCAGGGAACAAATAACACAAAGAAAGCCAGTTTCTACTAAAAACAGCCTTAGGAATGAAGACTGGAGTTTTCAGGCCTGTGTGACATTCTCAGGACACAGCTGGCATAGGAGAGCCTGGGGTGGAGGGAGCAGCCACTGGGCATGGTAGCTATCTCAGGGGCACACCGGGAGAGAAGAGTCCTCTCCCTTGAGTACTGTGGGAAGAATAGGAAGAGGGTATATTGCCTCCTCCCTCCGCCTCAGCGACAAAAGAGCCTGTAGGTGCCAGCTACAGGCCCCTTGTCAGCTGGGCAGAGGCAGAGTGGCACTATTTCAGAACCAGGTTTGCACTAAGCAGGATCCTTTTAAGACATTGGTTTTTGTTTTTTTTTTTTTAATTTTTAATGTTTTATTTACTTCTGAGAGATAGACAGACGGAGAGAGAGAGACACCATGAGCAGGAGAGGGGCAGAGAGAGAGGGAGACACAGAATCTGAAGCAGGCTCCGGGCTCTGAGCTGTTAGCACAGAGCCTGACATGGGGCTCGAACCCACCAACCATGAGATCATGACCTGAGCCGAAGTCAGATGCTTAACCTACCGAGCCAGCCCAGGCGCTCCTAAGACATTGGGTTTTGAATGCCAGCTGAGCGCCCTAAGGCTGTGGAGCAAAACAAACTGGCTACCCTTTCTACTCTGTGACAGCTGTCTCAAGAGCCTGATCTGGATCACCCAGTCTGGGGAGGAGAGAGGGGCGCTTGACATTTTTCTGCCCATCACCAACACACTGGTGCTTCAGGGAAAGGACAGTGGCCGCTAATGGAGGCGGGACATACACAAAACCCTTCTGCGCCTCACAACTGCTTATTTACTGACGTGGGACTGACGATCGAATGAGACACCCTCTAATCCAGACACCCTCTAATCCAGACCTGCACAGCCACTGGTCCCAGGTCAATTCTTATTTTACACTTACACACACACACACACACACACACACACACACACACACACACACACACTTCTTATTTTACACTTACACACACACACACACACACACACACACGTTATTTTTTTCTTCTTGCTCTTTCTCTGTTCTGGTTGTTGTTTAATCAGGCATTTTTACTCTTCTTTTTATACCTCTTCTGTGTCTCTTTATTTTCCCCTCTGTCTTGCTGGATTATGTCTTACGGTTTCTTTCATTCTCTGCCTGCTCTTTTTTTTCCACTTATCACTTCTCTGTTGATAGGGGATAAGCCTTCTACCACCATCCCCCTGCATCCCCCAGACAAGTTATTTATTTTTTTCAAGGTTACTTTAATGAACAAATCAAAGCCCACTTCGTGGAAGGTCTAGAACAATCCACCACTACGAGTACAGAGATAAAGCAACCAAAGACATGACAACAGAGTACGGAACAGACACATGAAATGATGCTCAACATCACTCATCATCAGGGAAATATAAATCAACTACACTGAGATACCACATCACAGCAGTCAGAGTGGCTAAAATTAACAACTCAGCAAACAACAGATGTTGGCGAGGATGTGGAGAAACTGGAACCCTCTTGCACTGTTTTGGGAATGCAAACTGGTAGCTGCTCTGGAAAACAGTATGGAGGTTCGTCAAAAAATTAAAATCAGAACTCCCCTAGGACCCAGCAATAGCACTACTAGGAATTTATCCAAAGGATATAGGAGTGCTGATTAAAAGGGGTACATGCACCCCAATGTTTACAGCAGCATTTTCAACAACAGCTCTATCATGTAAAGAGCCTAAATGTCCATCAACTGATGAACGGATCAAGAAGATATGGTTTATCTATACAATGGAATATTATTCAGCTATGACAAAGAATGACCATTTGCAGCAACATGGATGAAATTGGAAGGTATTATGCTAAGTGAAATAAATCAGTCAGAGACAGACAGATATCATATATTTTCACTCATATGCGGAAGCTGAGAAACTTAACAGAAGACCATAGAGGAATGGAAGTAGAAAAAATAGTTCTAGAGGGAGGGAGGCAAACCATAAAAGACTCTTAAATAAAGAGAACAAACTGAGGGTTGCTGGAAGGGAAATGACTGGGAGATGGACTAGATTGGTGATAATGATCAATAAGGAGGGGACTTGTTGGGATGAGAACTGGGTGTTGTTTGCAATTGATCAATCCTAGCAATCTACTCCTGAAAGTAAGAGTATGTTGTATACATTGTATGTTAGCTAACCTGACAATAAACTATATCAAAATATATATGCTTAAAAAATAAAAATAAACTGATATATGTATCACCATACTTCAAGACTACATTTCAGAAAATGACAAATGCATATCCATCACATTAAAGCTAGAAGAGTAATCTTCAAGTGGTAGCACAAATGTTTTTTTCGATTTCATAGAAAAGCACTGTATTTAATAAAGGATATTCTGCTGCGCTAAAAAAATGACTGTACATTGAAATTGCCAAAGTGACCATTACAAACATATCTATGTCACAGAAAAAAAATGGGCAGAAAAATCAGAAACTGTAAAAATGCAGTGTCATCAAACTTTTCATAAATTTTTTAATTTTTTTAAATGTTTTATTTATTTCTGAGAGAGAAAGAGAGACAGCATGAGCAGGGGAGGGTCAGAAAGAGAGGGAGACACAGAATCTGAAATAGGCTCTAGGCTCCAAGCTGTCAGCACAGAGCCTGACACGGGGCTCAAACTCATGCATCTTGAGATCATGACCTGAGCTGAAGTCAGACGCTTAACTGACTGAGCCACCCAGGCTCCCATCATAAATTTTAAAAAAAAAGAGAGAAAAGAAAAGAAGAAGAAAAGAAGAAAAAAGAAAAAGAAAAGAAAAAGGAGGGAGGGGAGGGAGGGAGGAGGAGAGAGGAGAGGAAGGGAAGGGGGAGGAGGGGAGGGGAAAGGAAAGGAAAGAAAAGAAAAAGAAAATTGAGACCAAAATCAAAGTCAGTCTATGGCCAAACTGAAGTGGGTTAGAGACAGTGAGTTCATTAAATTGTGTTTAACTACAGCAATTAATAAATATTTCTAGAGAAAATAAAAATGGTTCCAGACTATTAAGACTTTTGTTGAGAACAGCTTACTTAATGATAATGTTTGAAACAGCACCAACAGTCAATTTTTAAAACAGGTAAATAATTTTAGGTGGTTTTTATGCCCCTTAATAGGTCACAACAGGGCGCCTGGGTGGCTTAGTTGGTTAAGCGTCCGACTTTCGCTTAGGTCATGATCTCGCGGTTCGTGGGTTCCAGCCCCGCGTCGGGCTCTGTGCTGACTGCCAGCTCAGAGCCTGGAGCCTGTTTCAGTCTGTGACTCCCTCTCTCTCTGACCCTCCCCTGCTCACGTTGTCTCTCTCTCTCTCCTAGAAACAAATAAAACATTAAAAAAAAAAAATAGGTCACAACAGATTTTACTAAATGGCATTTGCTAAGTGGTATCTTAACTTCCTACTCTTGAGGAATCAACACCAAATGTTAACTACTGAAGGTTTAGTTTTTATAAGCAAACTTTGCAGAACAACCTACAATGAGAATATTTTCAAAGAAGCTGAAAAACATTAAATACTATGAGAATGGAATCCAACAGCATATTATTATAACTGATGGTGGAGAAATATGTAAGAGGTGAAAAGCATTAGTTATATGGATATAGTAACAAAGTTTGTTAAAATAAAGTGCTTATTGCACTTTGTTATTCAGTATATTATGCACTGGCAGATACCTGATTGTGTGCCACTCTTGAAGACTAAATGAATATTAACTCTATGAATTTTTCTCAGAAATAGGAACCGACCAATGTGACTATGACATGGCAGTAGTGAAGTTCTTATTTTAATCTTTAGAGCTGGCAGGGTTGGGCCTTAACCCTTTCTGCATAAGAACCAAAAATCAACTACTGTAACTGAATAGTGACAGGTCATAAGAATTTTGTTACAGTCTTCAAAATATTTCTAAAAAAAAAACACCCAACCTAAAATTACCAAGGAAAACTTGTATTACAGTAAATAAATAAGGAGTGACCAGGTGGCTCAGTTGATTAAGCGTCTGCCTTGGTCTCAGGTCATGATCTCACGGTCTGGGGGTTCGAGCCTGTGTCAGGTTCTGTGCTGACAGCTAGCTCAGAGCCTGGAGCCTGCTTCAGATTCTCTGTTTCCCGGTCTTTCTGCCCTGCCCAGCTCACACACTCTCTCTCTTAAAAATAAATAAGCATTAAAAAAAAATAAAGAGCCAAACAAGAAGCCAGATATCCATTCTTCAAATACCTGCAGCTCGTATTTTCCAGGTTCAAACTACAACTCTAATAATATTTTCAAGTATCAATCAAATGTAGTGTAGAAAACATTTCTTTGCAAAATGTATTTGCAAATGAGAATATTCCAACTGATCTTCAATTAGAAAGGAATAATCTCCAATGCAATAAAACACATTAAGGAAAACTTCAAGCAAAAGTACTGTAACAGAAATTCAGTAAATTCCTTGTACCCAAGTAATATACTCAATAAAATATGCTTATAGATTGACAACAGTATTTGACAATAGTTATTTGTGTGAAAAAATATTTTTAGGGTTAAATACATAAGATCTCATTACAGAGTTGTTTTCATAGATGCACACTTGTAGTTGATTCTGATAACAGAGAATGCTAATTTCAAGTCCCAATAAGGTCAAATTTTATTCTCCCATGAGAAGAACACACTTCCTGTACTCATTATGTAGTTTCACTTTTGTCAATAGAAGAAAAAAAATCACAGAAAAAATTTTTTTCTAATATATGAGCACCTAAAAAATATTATCTATTATAACTCAATTATAACTCATGGCTTACAGAGCCACTACCATCTTAAAGAAGTTTGTTGGCTCCTGCATTAGCAAATTCTGATTACATTTTTAAATAATGTAACATAATAGTATAAAACAAAATATCATTGCATTATATATCTTAAATATTTTCAATGAAACTCATGTTACATGTATTAAGAATAAAAACTGATTATAAAACTCTTACTTGTAATTGTAGTGAAAACAATTTTGTGAACTCTGAGTTTGTAGTCAATGGGATAAAGACAATGCTTTTATTAGTTTATGTTCCTTAACTCACTAAGTGACTTACTGCCTCCTTCCCAGGATAAATTTTTTGAATTACTTTCATATTTACAAGCTAAACAGATTAAAAAAAAATACGGAGAAAACTACTCTCAGCTCAATTACAGATATAATTGCAAATATTTTGAACTATGAGAAACCTTTAAGAAATCCTTTGGTTTTAATTAATTACACATGGGAAAGAACCAGTTATACGAGTGTTTTATATTTGACTCTTTTTTAAATTTTATAAGATTTATTAGTTCATAAAAATAACCTGGTGTTCGACTCCCTGGAACTTTCATGTATAGCTGAACTGTATTCATGCCCAGCACAGTATGACCAAGGTGGCTTAGAAGGTTTCCTGCTGATACCACACGCACAAAAGCAGGAAGTTTAGTTAGCTCATGCAGCTGCAATTTCCACCTGAAATAAAAAACAGATCAAAAGCGTCACCGGTTGCAAATATTTAAGAGAATTAACCAGGTATTTAAAATACTGTGTTCCAGGGGCGCCTGGGTGGCTTAGTCGGTTAAGCGTCCGACTTTCGCTTAGGTCATGATCTCGCAGTTCGTGGGTTCGAGCCCCGCCTCGGGCTCTGTGCTGACTGGCAGCTCAGAGCCTGGAGCCTGTTTCAGCCTGTGACTCCCTCTCTCTCTGACCCTCCCCTGCTCACGCTGTCTCTCTCTCTCTCTCCTAAAAATAAATAAAACATTAAAAAAAAAAAATACTGTGTTCCAATTAGAAATACATTCAAATCTCTAAGTATTATCCTTAAGGTTAGAAGTAGTAGAGTATTAACTCTACCAAAGAAAGTTTCCAAAATAAATGAATACTACTAAAAAATTAAATCATAAAAATGTTTAAGTATAGAAATGAAAGGATTTTATTTTCTAATTTCTGAGTTTAATGTTTCAACAGCCCTCAGTAACAAAAAAAATCTAACTGTAAAGCCTAGCAAAAATCATTTCAGAATATTACTTTTAACTAAGATATATATATATCAGCATAAGAAACAACAAAATGATGCTAAATTAGGAATAAAAAAACCAGACACTTTGTAAATTTGTTACCTTACATGTACTTTACAGAAACAGAACTGGTGGACTTACTTTTTGTCATCGGAGAGGTCAATGTTGGTTCCAAATTTTATGGTTTTAAAAGGTCCTTTCCTTCTTCTTCCAGAACTTAAAAAAAATTTTTTAAAGAATATTAAGTTCATAAATTTTGGACAGAAATACTGAATGAACACTAAAAGCTACTTACGAATCTGAAGATACGGATTCAGTATCTGAATAATCTTTATGTTGCATTCTTTTTTCGTTTTCTTCCTATAGATTAGCAAAAACATTCTTAATACTAGTTCAGGCTATAACTTAATAAAATATTTTTATCTACATTAGCACCACAGACTGATTTCAAAACTAAATTTTTATAGGCACACCTCACAAAAAAACCTTCAATGACCACATTAAGTAAAAAAAAATTTCATGATACTCATCCTCCTCCATCATTCATGATATTACGTCAGTTATTACATAAATAAGAAAAACATACACTAATTCTAATTTTATTGTGGATCATTAGAAGTCTTTTAAAAATAGTAGACAAATTTCATATTAAGTGATCTGAAGGAAATTTCAGAGACAAGTGAAAAACAGAACAAAAATTATATTAAAAATGTGGCTTTTTTTTTTTTAGAAAAAATAAATTCTGGAAGCACATACATAACCCTAAGAACAAGACTTTATTCCCTATTTGAAAAGCAAAAGCAAAAGCAAAATTGGTTTTCCTGTGACCTTCTTCACAGTAGATCACATGATATTTGTGATCAAATGATATTTGTAGTTGTTTTTAGATTTGCCACATACTCAAAACGATAATGGGGGGAAAAAAGCAAAATTAGAGCACAAGGTATTAAAAGTTATTTATAAATGTCAAGGAGCAAAACACATCTCAACACAGAAAAGTGTGTTTTCATACAAGTACAAATATGCTATAGGTGTACATAGTAAGAAAAAATAAGATTGACCATATTAAAAGGTTTACCATTTTAAATTATGATTTTTTGTAGATATCCTGCCCTAGCCTGTGTGGATTATACTATAAAAAGAAGGGCATATAAAGAAGTTGTTTACAGTCTACTTTTTTGAGACAATGTATCACATAAACAATAAAACACACTAGGAAGAAACTTAAAACCTGAATAAAAATTCATTTTGCTTTCTGGACAAAGATGGCTAAATAAATCAATAAAGAAATGATGCTTGTGGGGAATAATAATAAAATTTGATCCCTACCTTTTACCATATAGAAAAATTAATTCAGAATAAATCAATGACATAAAAATTCTTACTATAAAATTCTTAATAGACAGAAGAACTCTGCACAAGCACAAATTAGTCAATGAGTTCTTATCTATGACATCAAAGATGAAATAATCAAAGTAGGTAATATTTCATCAAAAAGAAGGTATGTCCATCAAAGAAGACCATTAAAAGAGTAAAAAGATAATTGGTGAGAGGATAAGATTTTGCAAATTAAATACTTGTGAACAAAAAAAGGTGAACAAACTGAAAAATCAACCATTGTCATATGAGTAAATGAAGTGAGGACATAGTGCAAACTGTTGCTTCCAAACCTGGAGTCAGGTGAATAACAAAAATCTTAACAGGAAAAGAGGCCTCCACAGATAACAATGCGGTACCAGTAAAAATTTAATGTAATTGAAAATTTGTTCAACACTCAACGTGGACGTGTCGCAGAATTTAAAAGTCCAGTAAAACACACTAACTGGAATGGGGGTAGGGGGAATGGGTGGGTGCTCCAAGGTCTCAGTAGCTAAACATTAAGAAGAGGACAACACACTGAATAAGGTAGAAAGAATGGTACTATGATGTAGAGTCAAATAAACCTACAGGACTGTCCATGGGATGGTGGTATACTTCAGGCTCAAAGAGGAGACAGAAAGAGTCTAGATTTCAACATCAGGCACAGGGAACCTACATATGGAGGAAGTAGCTTCGTGATATTTGGATTTAAAAACCAAAAGCGATTAACATGGGTGGAGTAATATTTGGAATTTTAAGTCAGTAGGCTGGGCTCTGGGAGAGATGAGACAGTGACTGAAAACTGGGAACCCATCCTTAAAGACACAGGACAACAAAAGCTCTGTGGAGTTTGAAAAGTTCTGGTGGTATACCAGAGAGGGATTTGTTTACTCCTCTCAGAGGTGTGCTGGAGGGGCAGTGGTTTTTAGAAGACATCTTCAGAACGAAAGAATGCTGGCAAGCCTCATTTCTCTCCCTCACCCAGGTACACAGACACCTCTGGGAGCTAGTACAGCGAGGCACTCTCCATCTAGCTTGCTAACAACGTGACCTGCCCCAGACCGTCTATGGACATGCGTACTTCAACCCTGACAGCCTAAGTAGGAGGCTCCTCAGCACCCCCATAACATACAAATACAAACGTTGCTATTACTATGAGCTCCTACCCCCCACACTTATTATTTTGTGGACTTGGCCCCTGCAAGAAATCCATCCTGAGTGGCACCACAAACCTGGCAGTGAGCAAGCAGACCCATGCAGCACCAATAACTCCTAAACTGATTTCTGCCACAGGGAGACAGAAAGATAACCAATCATAAATGTGAATCTATGATGGCTGCCCCATCACTGGGCCTGGGGTAGATTTCAGGTATGACTACAATCTTGCCCATCAACTAAAGCTTCTTGAGCCATGACAAAGACAGTGCCCTATAGTTCACTGATACTACATCTCTGGCAGATGCCTGGCATGGCCAAGGTAGCCCCAGATGGGCCCACCAACAACAAAGGGATAAAGCCTGTCCATAAGAAGCAAACAGAGTCACTGCAGACAACTAGACTGAAACCAACACAGCTCAGCTACAAAAATATAGGAGATTCTCTTGAGGTGCCGGGGACACTGCACTGTAAGGCACTACAGAAATCTTTTTAATGAGGACACCACATTCAAGAGCATGAGATATAGCTCACTTTCCTAACACAGCCATGTTAGACAAAGCAGCATGGAGAGTTAGACAAAATGAGGACACAGAGAAATATGTCCTAAGTGAAAGAAGATAACAAATATCACAGTAAGAGAGCGAAATAAAACATAGTTAAGAATTTTTGCCTAATAGAGAATTTAAAGTAATGGTTATAAAGATACTCATTGCACTTGAAAAACGACTGAAGGATCACAAGGGGACCTTCAACAAAGAGATACAAACATAAAAAGGAACCAATTAGAGGTGAAGAACTCAGTAACTGAAATTAAAAATAACGACAATGAATAAATAGTAGACTGGTGGAAACAGAGGAACAGATCAGAACTGGAGGCCACAGTAATCAGAAGTAATCACGCTGCACAGGAGAGAGAAATAATAATACAAAATAAAAATAGATCAAGGGAACTCAATAACATAATCAAGCATAAAATCATTATCATTGTAGGGATCCACAGAGGACAAAAAACTTATTTGAAGAAATATTAGCTGAAAATTTCCTTAGTCTGGGGAAGAAAACAGGCACCCTGATCCAGTAGACACAGTGAACTCCATCAAAAAACCCAAGGGAATCCACACCAAGACACACAAAAATTAAAATGTAAAACACAGTAATAAAGAGACAATTTTAGAAGCAAAAAAGAGAAAAGCAAGCAGTTACAGACAAAGGAAACCTGAAAGAGCTATATGTTGATCTTTACAAGCCCGAAGGCAGTGGTATAACATATTTAAAGTGCTGATAAAAAAAAATCTGCAGCCAAGAATTCTTCTATCCAGGGAGCCTCAGTCAGTTGGGCAGCCAACTTTGACTCAGGTCATGATCTTGCGGTCCATAGGTTTGAGCCCTGCATCAGGCTCTGTGCTGACAGCTCAGAGCCTGGAGCCTGCTTCGGATCCTGTGATTCCCTCTCTCTGACCCTCTCCCACTCAAGCTCTGTCTCTCTCTGTCTGAAATAATAATAATAATAAACAAACATTTAAAAAAACTACTACTCTATCCAACAAGGCTGTCATTCAAAATAGGGGAAGAGATAAAGCTTTTCCAGACAAATGAAAGTTAAAGGAATTCATAAACATTAAAGCAACCTTACACAAAATGTTAAAGGGGATTCTCTGAGTGGAAAAGAAACATCTCAGGCAGATGTAAAAAAAAGTAGTAAGAACAAAAACAGTAAAATTAAGTATTATCTATAAAAATGAATCAAGTGATTCATAAAATACAATGAATGAAATACATACCTCAAATGTGCAAGGGAGAAGAGTAAAAATTTAAAAATTTTAAATGTTCATTTTTGAAAGGGTGAGAGAAAGATTACGAGTAAGGGAAGGACAGAAAGAGAGGGAGACACAGAATCTGAAGGAGCACCAGGCTCTGAACTGTCAGCATAGAGCCTGATGTGGGGCTTGAACCCAGAAGCCATAACGTACGACCTGAGCTGAATCTGGATGCTCAAGCGACTGACCACCCAGGCACCTCAAAATTGACTGCTTTTAGAATGGGTGCAAACTCATGTACCCCAATGTTCATAGCAGCACTCTCAACAATAGCCAAAACATGGAGAGAGCCTAAGTGTCCATCAACGGATGAATGGATCAAGAAGATGTGGTTTATCTATACCATGGAATACTACATGGCAATGAGAAACAATGAAATCTGGCCATGTGTAGCAACATGGATGGACCTTGAGGGTGTTATGCTGAGCAAAATAAGTCAGGCAGAGAAGGACAAATACCATATGTTGCACGTATAGGAGGATTAGGAGGAACTTAACGGAGGACAATGGGGGAGAAGAAGGGGGGAAATGGTGGGGGAAAGGGAGAGAGGCAAACCATGAGAGACTCTTGAATGCTGACAAAAACTGAGGACTGATGGATGTGGGGGGGGAGGGAGGATGGGCATGGAGGAGGACACTTGTGGGGATGAGCACTGGGTGTTATGTGGAAACTAATTTGACAAACTATTTGTATAAAAAAAGTGAATGGGTGCAAACTTAAGTGATCAAAAAGAAAAAAGAGACAAAAAAAAAAACAAAAAAAAAAAAACACCCAAGCTCAACTCTACAAAATGAACTGATGGTTACCCAGAGGGGAGGTTGGCTGGAACAGGTAATGGAGGTTAAGAGTACGGTTAGCAGAATGAGCACTGAGTCATATACAGAACTGCTATACCACTATAGTGTACACTCAAAACTAATTTAACACTGTATATTTACTACATTGGAATTCAGAATATCTGCTTCTTGGTAACTTTCAAATAGACAATACACTATTCTTAATTATAGTCATCATAACATATAATACATCCCTGGAACTTTCCTGTGACCTAAAATTTGTACCTTCTCACCATGTTCACCCATTTTCCCTATCTCTCAACCAATTCTCTGTTATTTGTAAGATTTTTTTTTGTAAATTTGTTAATTTTTCCCCCAGATTCTACACAGTGGATTCATACAGCATTTATGATTTTCTGTGTGACTCATTTCACTTACATAATGCCCTAAAGGTCCACTCTAGTTTTTGCAAATGGCAGGCTTACTTTCATAATTTCAATGTTTATTTTTGAGAGAGAGAGACAGTGAGAGAGAGAGAACGAGAGTGAGCGAGCAGGGGAGTTGCTGAGAGACAATGAGACATAGACTCTGAAGCATGCTCCAGGGTCTGAGTCAGCAAAGAGTCCTATGCAGGGCTCAAACTTATGAACCACAAGATCATGACCTCAGCCAAAGTCAGACGCTTAAGTTACTGGGCCACCTAGGTCCCCATTTCCTTGTTATGTTCCGTTATATTATATTACGTTATGTTATGTCATGTTATATTATTCACTTTATTTTATTTCGTTTCCTTTTATTTTATATTTTAATGTTTACTTATTTTTGAGAGAGAGAGAGTGTGAGTGGGGGTGGTGCAGAGAGAGGGGGAGACAGAATCTGAAGCAGGTTCCAGGCTCCGAGCCATCAGCAAAGAACCCAAAGAAAGGCTTGAACTCACCACAAGATCATGAGGTGAAGTCAGATGTTTAACTGACTGAGCTATGCAGCCGCCCCTCCTTCTTTTTATTTTAAATGGTCAAATAATATTCCATCTCTCTTTCTCTCCCCCGGCTTCTCTTTCTCTCTCTCACACACACATTTGTTCTTTTTTTCTTTTTCTCTATATTTGTGATAGTTACTCAGTTGTTTCCTTGTCTTGGTTATTGTATAAATGTTGTAATAAACAAGGGAATACAGATACCTTTTCCAGAGAGTGGTTGCATTTTCTTCAAATATATACCCAGAAATGGAATTGCTCAATCATACAGTAGACCTATTTTTAATATTGTGAGGAACTGCAACAGAGTTTTCATAGTGGCTACACCAGTTTTTCCCAACAAGAGTGCACAAGGGTTCATGTTCCCCCATATCCAGCTTGTATTTGTTTTCTTTCTGATAAAATCCATTCCACTATTAAGTGATATGTCACTGTGGTTTTGATTTGAATGACCTTAATGATTTGTAATGTTGAGCCTCCTTCTTCTTTTAAGTTTTTATTTAAATTCTATTTTTTTAAACATATGGTGTAATTCCAGTTTGAGGAGTAAAATTTAGTGATTCATCACCTATATCTAACAGTCAGTTTGAGCCTCTTTTCAAATGCCTTTTAGCTAATGTCTTTGAAAAAAATGTCTTTGGGATATTTTATTCATTTTATATTTAAAATAATTTTAAATTTTTTATTTATTTTTGAGACAATGCACATGAGAAGAGGAGAGAAGAGAGAGAAGAGGGGACAGAGGATCTGAAGCAGGATCTGTGCCAACAGCAGAAAGCCCAATGTAGGGCTTGAACTCAGGAACTATGAGATCATGACCTGGGCCACAGTTGGATGCTCAACTGACTGAGCCATTCAGGTGCCCCTACTTTTTTCATATTAAACTGGATTGTTTCTTTTTCTCTTGAGTGAATAGCTTCTCTCTATATCTTAAATTACCATTTGGTAAACCATTATTGAATATAAGATTTGCAAATATTTTTTCTCATTCAGTAGGCTGTGTTTTGATTTTGTTGATGGTTCCTGTAGCTTTTTTCTTAGAAGCTTTTTAGGGGCACCTGGTGGCTTAGTTGGTTAAGAATCCAACTCTTGACTTCAACTCGAACTCCATGTCAAACTAGGTACTAGCAGTGCAGGGCCTGGGTTCACTCTCCTCTCTGCCCCTTCCATGCTGGCGCACTCTGTCTATCAAAAAAATAAACTTAAAAAAGAAAAAGGAAGCTTTTTAGTTTGATGTAGTTCCACCTGTTTACTTTTTTTTTTTTTACTTTTTTTTTTTTATTTTATTTCTGAGAGAGAACGAGAGAGAGACAGCGTGAGCAGGGGAGGGTCAGAGAGAGAGGGAGTCACAGACTCTGAAACAGGCTCCAGGCTCTGAGCTGGCAGTCAGCACAGAGCCCGACGCTGGGCTCGAACCCACGAACCGCGAGATCATGACCTAAGCGAAAGTCGGACGCTCAACCGACTAAG
>JAESUZ010004243.1:0-21135 GCA_017311185.1 Proteles cristata cristata
AACTCATGAAGCAAAAGCTGTCAGAAAAGAAAGGAGAAATAAGCATGTCCACAGAGTTGGAGACTTCAATACTCCTCTCCCAGTCGGAGCTCGAACGAATAGACAGAAAATCAGTCAGGATATTGATCTGCACAACATCAGCAACCAAGTGGATCTAATTGATATTTGTATAACCCTCCACCCAGCAACACCAAGATGCACACTGTCTCCAAGTGCACAAGAGACAAAAGTCCGAAATCAGTTTCACTGGGCTAAAGCCAAGGAGTCAGCAGAGCTGGCTCCTTTTGGAAGCTCTAGAAAAGAATCCATTACCCTGCCTTTTCCACTGATGGACCTGCATTACTTACCTTATGGCTCCTCCCTCCATCTTCAAAGCCAGCAGCATAGCATCTCGTTTCTGTTGTCACACTTCCTGTTTTCTCCTTCTACCTTCTTGCCTCCCTCTCTTAAGGACTTGCGATGACATTTAGGGCCCACTCAGACAATCCAGGTAATCGTCTCATCTCAAGATCATTAACTTAGTCACATGTGCAAGGTCCCTGTTGCCAGTAAAGTAATATATTCACGGACTCTAGAAACGAGGGCGTAGATGTCTTTGGGGAGGCCATAGTTCTGCAGACTACATATACTTATTGAGGAAATTCAACCTGTCAGAGAAACATTCCGAAAAGGAATTCTACAGGCCCCAGTGGTTTCACTGGTGAATTCCACCAAATATTTTAAGAAGAAATAACACTGATAATACACAATCCCTTCTACAAAATTTACGAGGGTGAATACATTATTTTATGAGGCCAACGTTACTGATGCCAAAGCCAGAGAGTTCAAGAAAAGAAAGCTATAAGCCAATATTTCTCATGAACTTAAACGTAAAAATCCTCAACAAAATATTAGCAGACTGAATCTCACAATGTGTATAAAAAGTATATGGGGCGCCTAGGTGGCTCAGTTGGTTAAGTGTCCGACTTCAGCTCAGATCATGATCTCACGGTCCATGAGTTCAAGCCCTCAGTCAGGCTCTGGGCTGACAGCTCAGAGCCTGGAACCTGCTTCAGATTCTTTGTGTTCCCCCAGCACCACCCTCGCCCCTCCTCCACGAGTACTCTGTCTCATTCTGTCTCTCAAAAATAAATACATATTTTAAAAATTAAAAAAAAAGAAGCATACACCGGGGTGCCTGGGTGGCTCAGTCAGTCAAGCATCCAACTCTGGATCTTGGCTCAGGTCGTGACCTCATAATTTGTGAGTTTGAACACCACATTGCACTGACAGTGCAGAGCCTACTTGTGATTTTCTCACTCTCTTTCAAAAATAAATAAATAAACGTTAAAAAAAAAAAGTATACACCACAACTAAGTCGTGTTTATCCTAAGACTGAAAGTCTGGTTCAATGTCAGTCAACCAGTCCATCCAATCCACCATACTGACTGTCTAATGAAAAAAAAGCACATGATCATATTGATGCAGAGAAAGCATTTGACAAAATTCAACATCCATTCATGATAATAACAATGAGCAAAATAATAGGGAACTTGATAAAGAGCTTGTACCAAAAAAAAAAACAAAAAAACCCACCAAAAGAACCACACTACCACTAACATCATTCTTAAGGTCAAAGACTGAATTCTTTCCCCTAAGATGAGGAAAAAGGCAGGAAGGTCCACTATCACCACTCCTAGTCAACATTGTATTAGAATTCCTTGCCGTGCAATAAGCCAGGAAAAAGAAATAAAAGGCACACATATAGCAAAAATCACAACATATAAATTTAAGTGGAATATTGGAGAAACAGAAAAACAAACAACCCAGAAGGAACAAAAAGGAAAGGAAGGAAAAAGAGGAGTTTTCAAAGGATATTAGAAAATCTCTCCGATTTACCGATGACATGATTACCTACTTAGAAAATCCCAAGGAATCTATAAAACCTAGAACTGCATAAGTGAGTTAAGCAAGGTCTCAGGATACAAGGTCAGCACACAAAAATCAGTCCTATTTCTATATACTAGCAATATGCAATTTTAGATGAAAACCTTTTAAATATGTAATTTATAATACTAGAAAAGGAACTACTTGGATATAAACTTAATAAAACATGTTCTATATGCTGAAAAGTACAAAATGCTCATGAAAGAAATCAAAGACCTAGATAACTGGAGAGAGCTACCATGTTCATGGATTGGAAAGTTAACTCTCGCAAAGGTGTTCATTTTCTCCAAAGCGATGTACGTATGTAATGCAACTCCCATAAAAATCTCTGCAGAATTTTTTGTAAATCTAGACAAGGAAAATGTAACATTAATAAAAAAGTCAAAGTGGGCCATCTGGCTGGCTTAATTAGAAGAGCATGTGACTCGGGGTGCCTGGGTGGCTCAGTCAGTTAAGCGTCTGACTTCGGCTCAGGTCATGATCTTGTGGTTTGTGAGTTCGAGCCCCGCATTGGGCTGTGTGCTGACAGCTCAGAGCCTGGAGCCTGCTTCAGAGGCTGTGTCTCCCTCTCTCTCTGCCCCTCCCCCATTCACACTGTCTCTCGCTCTCAAAAACAAACATTAATGGGGCGCCTGGGTAGCTTACTCGGTTAAGCATCCAACTTTCACTTAGGTCATGATCTCGCGGTCCGTGGGTTCGGGCCCCTATTCGGGCTCCGTGCTGACTGCCAGCTCAGAGCCTGGAGCCTGTTTCAATCTGTGACTCCCTCTCTCTCTGACCCTCCCCTGCTCGCGCTGTCTCTCTCTCTCTCTCTCTCTCTCTCTCTCTCCCTCCTAGAAATAAATAAAACATTTAAAAAAACATTAAAAAAGAAGAAGAAGAGCATGTGACTCTTGATCTTGGGGTCATGAGTTCAAGCCCCGTGTTGAATACAGAGATGGCTTAAATAAATAAAACTTTAAAAAACAGGACAAAGTAATTAGGATAGCCAAAACAATGTTTAAAAAGAAGAATAATCTTAGAGACCTTATACTACCCGATTTAAGACTTACTATAAAGCTACAATATAAAGTGACAAAGTGTAAAGCAATCAAGACAGGGTGGTATTGGTGAAGACCAGTATAACAGAAGAGCGTCCAGATATAGGTCTACACAGAAATATGGCCAGTTGATTTTTGACAAAAGTGCAAGAGCAATCAATGGGAAAAACACATTCTTTTCAAAAAACGGTTCAGAATAATTGGATATTCACAGGCAAAAACTTCACTCAATTGGAAAATAGGCAAAAGAGGATATGTGGATGACATATACTGATATGAAAAGAGTTAATATCATTAGCCACTTAGGAAAGGACAATTCACGTCATGGCTACCACCTACTAGAATGTCTTAAATAAAAAATACTGACAATACCAAGCAAAGATCAGAATGCAGACTGGCACAGCCACTCTGGAGAACAGTGGGGGCAGTGCCTTAAAAAATTGGAGCCAGCAACCCCACTCGTAGGTATATATCCAAGAGAAATAAAAACACGTTCATACAAAAACCTGCATATGAGGGGCGCCTAGGTGGCTCAGTCGGTTGAGCATCTGACTTTGGCTCAGGTCATGATCTCCCGATTCGTGAGTTTGAACCCTGCGTCAGGCTCTTCACTCTGAGCGCAGAGCCCTCCTGGGATCCTCTGTCTCCCTCTCTCTCTCTGTGCTTCTCTTTCTCTCTCTCTCAAAAATAAATAAACATTAAAAAGAAAAACCCTGCCTACGAGTGTTAATAGCAGCTTTATTTATACAGATTCCCCCTGCTATTTGAAAGTAACGCATTCCTGTAAAACCTTTATAAGCTAAAATGACATAAAGTGAGGAAGTAGTTCCCATTAATTTTTTTTAATTTTTAATGTTTTATTTATTTCTGAGAGAGAGAGAGCGTGAGCAAGGGAGAGTCAGAGAGAGAAGGAGACACAGAATCTGAACCAGGCTCCAGGCTCTGAGGTAGCTGTCAGCACAGAGCCTGATGCGGGGCTCGAACCCATGAACCGTGAGGTCATGACCTGAGCCAAAGTCGGACGCTTAACCGACTGAGCCACCCAGGCGCCCCTCATGAGAACTTTTAAAAAGCAAGGGATACCTGTACTAGCCCAAAACAGGAAACAACCCAAATGTCCTCAGTGGGTGAAAGAATAAACAAAGTCTAGTACGTCCTTACAGTGGGATACTCATCCACAATAAACAGGCATGAGCTGGTGACGTACCTAATAATGTGAACAAATCTCAAAGGCATTATGCCGAGCGGGAGTCAGTCTCAAAGGTTATACGCTATAGGATTCCATTTGTACGAGGCTCTTGAAAAGACAAAACTATAAGGAGAATCAGTAATGCCAGGGGTTAGTGAGAGGGAGGGTGTAATCATAAAGGAATGGTACAAGGGACGTTTTTGAGGTGACAAAACTGTTCAGCATCCTGATGGTGGTGGTGGCTACGTGAATCTGTACATGTGTTCAATTCAGACAACTGTACATTACGAGACCAGTGAACTAACCGCTGAGCTACGGAGCCTCAGCCAGATAACTATACATTAAAAAATACATTTTAATGGGGCGCCTGGGTGGCTTAGTCGGTTAAGCGTCCGACTTGCGCTTAGGTCATGATCTCGCGGTTCGTGGGTTGGAGCCCCGCGTCGGGCTCTGTGCTGACTGCGAGCTCAGAGCCTGGAACCTGTTTCTGAGTCTTGTGATTCCCTCTGTCTCTGACCCTCCCCTGTTCACGCTGTCTCTCTCTCTCTCCTAGAAATAAAAAAAAAAAATACATTTTACTGTGGGGCGCCTGGGTGGCTCAGTCAGTTAAGCGTCCAACTTCGGCTGAGGTCATGACCTCACGGTTCGTGGGTTCAAGCCCTGTGTCAGGCTCTGTACTGACAGCCCAGAAGCCTGCCGGATTCTGTGTCTCCCTCTCTCTGCCCCTCCCCCGCTTGGACTCTCTCTGTCTCTCTCGCAAAAATAAAAAAAATTAAAAAAAACATTAAAAATAATAAAATAAGGGGCGCCTGGGTGGCTTAGTCGGTTAAGCGTCCGACTTTCGCTTAGGTCATGATCTCGCGGTTTGTGGGTTCGGGCCCCACGTCGGGCTCTGTGCTGACTGCGAGCTCAGAGCCTGGAGCCTGTTTCTGAGTCTTGTGATTCCCTCTCTCTCTGACCCTCCCCTGTTCACGCTGTCTCTCTCTCTCTCCTAGAAATAAAATAAAAATTAAAAAATAAAATAAAATAAAATAAAATAACAGAATAAAGTAAAAATTCCTAAGCATGGTATGTAAGGCCTCTGGTCAATTTTGCTGGTGGCCCCTACATGTCTGATTCTCGTCTCTTTCCGAACACGGGGAGGCCTGAGGTTTTCAATTCCCTGGAGTGTGTGGTACTTCTGTGACTCGCTTTGGCCAGCAGAATGAGAGAGGTACGGAGTGTCACTTCCGCAGCAGTGAATCCTGAGGCTCAGGGTGAGATGGAAATACGAGAAGACAGAAAAGCCACATGTGTGACATAGAGTCTAGAGGAAGTTTTTTGGTTTTGGTTTTTTTTTTTGTACTTTGGGCTTGTTACCCCAGTAAAACCTCACCTACCCTTAAAACCAGAATGATGAGAAAAAACACCAAGTGTTGGCGAGGATGTGGAGAAGAAAGGACGCCAGTGCACTGTGGGTGGGGGTGTAAATTGCTGCAGCCACTGTGCAAAAGGGTATGAAGGTCTCCCCAAAAAGTTAAAAGATAGAACTACCATATGATCCAACAATCCCACTACTAGTATGTACCCAAAGAAAATAAAAACGCAAAAAAAAAAAGAAAAGAAAAGAAAAACGCTAATTGGAAAAGATACATGCACCCCTATGTTTATTGCAGCATTTACAATAGCCAAGGTATGGAAGCAACCCAAGTGTCCATCAATAGCTGAATGGATAAGGAAAATTTGATATGTATATATATATATATGAATATATGAATATATATGAATATTATGTGGCCATAAAAAAATGAGATCATGCTGTTTGAGACAAGATGGACGGAGCTAGAAAGTATAATGCTAAGGTCAGACTGTGAAAGACAACTACCATTTGATTCTGCTTATAAACGGAATCTTTAAAAAAAAATGAATAAGCAGGGGTGCCTGGGTGGCTCAGTCGGTTAAGCATCTGACTTCGGTTCAGGCCATGATCTCGCGATTCGTGGGTTCGAGTTCCATGTCGGGCTCTGCACTGACAGCTCGGCGCCTGGAGCCTGTTTCAGATTCTGTGTCTGCCCCTCCCCTCTGCTTACTTTCTGTCTTTATTTCTTTCAAAAATAAATAAACGTTATAAAAATAAATAATTTTTTTAAATGAGTCAGCAAACAAAAAAGCGGAATCAGACCTATAAATACAGAGAACAAACTGATGGCTGCCAGAGGGGAGGGGGTGGAGGGATGGGCAAAATGGGTGAAGGGGAGAGGGAAATGCACTCAAGATACGAGTGCATAAGTCACGAGAATAAAAGGCACAGCGTGAGGGATACAGTCAATGACATTGTAATAGTAACATAACGGGACCGATGGTAGCTGCACCGTATACACTTACATAAACCCAGCAGATCACTAAGTTGTACACGTGAAACTAATGGAGCGTCGTGCGTTAACGATACTCACAAAGAGGAATAACCTAGCCTGCCTGGCTAGTACCCTTGTGATTTGCCCCTGCCTTCCTCTCAAGCTTCATCTCCGGCTAGCACCCCTACTCTCTCACTTTCCCTACAAGGGTCAAGAAATCCTAACACCTCTGGGCTCTGGCATATGCTCCTCATTTTATATTGCCAATCATTTTTTTTACATTTTTTTTATAGTTTGTTTTTGAGACAGACACGGAGCATGAGTGGGGGAGGAGCCGAGAGAGAAGGAGACACAGGATCCAAAACAGGCTCCAGGCTCTGAACTGTCAGCACAGAGCCTGACGCAGGGCTCGAACCCACGGACCGCGAGATCATGACCTGAGCCGAAGTCAGACGCTTAACCCACTGAGCCACCCAGGCGCCCCGCCAATCATTTTGACCTGGCACCTGCTGTTCGCTGTTAAAAACCCAGTTCAGATGCTACCTGCTCCAGAAAGCCTCTTTAATCTGGATGAGGTCTGTTTTCCTATTATTTTCCTCCAAATACCCCACATTCAACTGTAAGGTGGCCCTTCCCATGTTATACTGCATTACCTAATTATTTGCTGATATCCCCACTTTACATCAAGCTCTTTAGAGGCAGGGGGGTGTTGAGTCTTTTCGTTCTTTCTGTTGTCTCTGTGTTCTTTATTGTCGCCTTTTGTATTTGGTTTGCTCTTGCTATACAATGCATTAGGCCCAATGCCTGGTATGTAGTAGACATCCAAAAACGTCTGTTGAATAAATGATAAAACTTACATAAATAAAACAAAGGATATGGGTTTTTTTTTCATGTTTAGCAGGATGCATAGCACGCCATGTAATTGGAAGTCGTTTTGTGACTTCTGTATTTTTCTAAGTTGCCTCTTCAAGATTCTCCATCATCTACATTGCTTAGAATTCGTATCTTCCTAGTGAGCGTTTGCTTTTGTCTAGCATATTTTCTGTCCTCTCTTGCTTTTGCTGCTCTGCTTCTATGGAATATCAGCTGCCAAGATCCACTTACCTGATCTCTGTTGGTGAATATATATAGTTACATTTCAGCGCAGTCCCAAAACACTGAAAGGGTTTAAGGGTCTTTTCTGTACTGAATGCTACAATACCTCCCCCATAACATGTTTCAAACTCACTAAAAGGTATATTTAACTATAAAATAAAAGGTTTGGGTTTTTCAGCTATTTTATTACCCTCAAATCAGAGTGCTTCATTCCTTACTCTATTGTCAAGGACCAGAAGTCCCTGCTGATTGCATTTCATAATATCGTCTCAATTCAGATTCTCTGGAGCGAAGGCAAAGTCATTTGTAGGCACGCCTCATTTTGTCACATGCTTCCCATTACACACACTGAGATTCCTCTAAATGTGAGTCGTTGAAGCAAAGCTTTGCGGAGCCTCCAGGTTCCTTTTTAATTATCTTAAAGTAATCTGAAAATATTTAAAGCAAATACTGGAGAGAATGCCCTTATTAGCAAGACGTTTTGAAATCAAGAAGACCTTGTTACAAGCTCAAGATACTCCTTAGATCTTTTATTAACGGTTCAGGTTCACCTCTTCTAGCTGCGTGTCTCACAACATTAAACAAAATGAAGGTACTGCATTTTTTTTTCCCCTTTAGCTCTTTTTTAGCATCCTCCAGATTTGGGCTTCTGTCCAGGGCTCTCACTGCAGGGCTCCGCTCTGTGATTTGATGACAGCTAAGGTCGAACAGCCCCCCTCTCCCCCCGCAGGAACCTCTGAGCATGCACTGACTACCGTCGTCATAAATAGCAAGAGAGGCAGAGCTTTCCTGCCCATACAGAGTCAGCCAGGCTGTATGCTAATAATTCGGTAGCCATGTTAGAAACGTGCTGGCTTAGGCTGTAGTCAGAGGTTGGTCACAACGTAGCTCAGGCTCCCCTTCCCCAGATATCGTCCTTCTCTCCATGACACCAGTGGGTTTCGCCTCTGACATGTGTAGGGAAACTGATCACTGACAAGGAACTCGGCAGGTCCATAAGGAATACGGGGGCGCCTGGATGGCTCAGTTGGTTAAGCGTCTTGTCTTGGTTTTCCGCTCAGGTCATGATCTCACAGTTTGCGAGTTCGAGCCCCGTGCCGGGTTCTGCGGATGGCAGCTAGGAGCCTGCTTGGGATTCTCTCCCTCTCTTTGCCCCTCACCCGCTTGCACTGTCTCTGTCTCCCTCAAAATAAATAAATAAACTGAAAAAAAAAAAAAGAAAGAAATACTTTTGCCGGAAGTACCAGCAAGCCTGCTTCCCGATGGCTGAGGCGTCTCTCTTTCTCATATAACAAGAGTTCTGTCTGTAGGAAGCTGCTAGCGTAGATTCGATGCCTCAAGGATGCTAAGAGGTGTATCATCGAATAGCCGGGCCTTTGCCATGGAAAGATAAATCCTGCAGCTCTAACCGTCAGGGCAACAATCAGGGCAGGAGAAGACGGAAGGACCCCTCCAGCCTCTTTGATCAGGAAGGCAAAATCTTTTCCAGACCTGTCTCCCTGAGGCCCAGCAAGGTTTCTGCTTGGGTCTCACAGGCCCAGAGGTTGAGTGGCTGCAAGGGACGTCGGGACGTTGCCACCTCAAAGAACACGGAGGATCCGTCAGCTATGAGGAAGGGTACTTATTCCAAGGGCTTGGTACTCCTACCAACATCTGTCTCGGCAAGAATGTTCGGGAACACCATACCCAGTTATAAGGCCAGCGATCTTCGCTAGGGCCTTCGTTCAGAATGTGGCATGGAGGGGTGATTGCGCGCCGGCTAAGAGGACCCTCCGCTGGCATTCAGACATAGAACAGAGGAAAATACAAACGCATGCTACAATATGGAAACATTGTGCTAAGTGAAAGAAGCCAGACGCATGTGATACGACTCCATTCATACGAATTAGGCAGGATGAGATGAATCTGTAAGAGCCAGGACACAGATCGGTGGTTACCAGGGCTGGGGAAAATGGAAACTAAAAAATAACTGCTCAACGAATTCTGGGATTCCTTTTGGGGTGATGAAAATGTTTCAGAACTCGATAGAGATGTTTGCACAACACTGTGACTGTACAGAATGCCACTGAGTTGTTTGCTTTAAAGCGGTTTATTTGAGGGGCGCCTGGGGAGGGGTTCAGTTGGTTAAGCCTCTGACTTTGGCTCAGGTCATGGGCTCACGGTTCATGAGTTCGAGCCCCACGTCAGGCCCTGTGCTGACAGCTCAGAGCCTGGAGCCTGCTTTGGATTCTGTGTCTCTCTGTCCCTCACCCACTTGCACTCTGTCTCTGTCTCTCTCAAAAATAAACATGAAAAATAAATAAAATAGTTAATTTGATGGGAGTACCTGGGCGGCTCAGTCAATTGACTCTTGGTTTCAGCTCAGGTCGCGATCTCATGGTTCATGGGTTCGAGCCCCCATCTGGTTCCTCACTGCCAGTGGAAGCTGCTTGAGATTCTCTCTCGGTCCCTCCCCAACTTGCACACACACTCTCTTTCAAAATAAATAAATAAACTTTTAAAATGGTTAATTTGATATTATGTGAATTCGTTTTGTCTTCGGATAAGGCCAGTTCCATGCAACTAATCTTTAAACAGCATTTATTCCTCAGCTCTTACAAATCCAGTAGTTTCAATAAGTGCCACTTGTTTGCAACTGAGGCAGAGATAACTAGTCAGCCTTCAATATCCCCTTCTATCTTTTTCTCCCTTAGTTATTGAAACCAGTCAATGTGCCCAGCTAAAAATAAAAAACTAAAAACTACATTTCCCAGCCTCCCTTGTAGCAAGGTATGGTCTTTGAACTAAGTTCTGCTTATGGAAATGCAAGTGGAAGAGGTCGAGTGGGTCTTCTAGGTAGGATCCTTCACAGCGTATGACGACGTTTTGTCATTCCTCTTCTATTTTCTTTCTTCAGCCTGGAAAGCAGGCTTTATGGCTGGAGCACCACCTGCCATGTTGGATCATGAGGTGACCTTAAAGATGGAGACTATACGCTGAGTACAGAAGGACAAAAAGAGAAGAGACTGGGAGCGCCTGGGTGGCTTAGTCGGTTGAGCGTCCAACTTTCGCTTAGGTCATGATCTCACTGTTCGTGGGTTCAAGCCCCGCATCGGGCTCTGTGCTGACTGCTAGCTCAGAGCCTGGAGCCTATTTCGGAGTCTGTGTCTCCCTCTCTCTCTGACCCTCCGCTGCTCACGCTCTCTCTCTCCTAGAAATAAATAAAAATATTTTTAAAAAATTAAAAAAAAAAAAAAAGAGAAGAGACTGTGTTCCCAATGACAACCTAAGGATCCTATACCATTCGTGGGTGAGCCTATTTTCAGATTTCCTTTACCCAAGAGAAATGGGTGAGAAAATTCTCACGTGTTATTTGTTAGGGGGAGGAGGTTGTTGTTTGCAGATACAGTAGCACGAACTTCAGACTATCTTCATTCTTGAACTTCTTTTTTTTACACTTATTTCTTTTGAGAGAGAGAGAGAGAGAGAGAGAGCACGAGTGGGGGTGGGGCAAAGAGCAAGGGAGAGAGAATTCCAAGCAGGCTCTGCACTGTTAGCGCAGAGCCCGACATGGGGCTCGAACTCACAAACTGTGAGAGCATGACCTGAGTCAAGATCAAGAGTTAGACGCTCAACTGACTGAGCCACCCAGGCCCCCCACATTCTTTAACGCATTTAAAATAGCACAGCGTAGAGTGTGAGTAACGTATTCTACTCCAAGGTTAAGGATGGACCTACCTACAGGGATATAGCCTGTTTCATTACAAGGGCTGCTATCACTTACCTGGTCTGTCCAATGGGTGCATTGAGTGTCCATTTCTATCAACAGACCTCAGAGGTCACAGATTAGCCAAACCCTTTCTATAAGCATGTTTTGTTTAACCAGTACATTAATTTTGTTACTAACACTTTTGTCATTCTTCTTTATTATTTACTCAGTATACTTGGATAGGGTTGAGGGGCACACACTTTCCAGTTTCCCATGATCCGGACTCTGTATTTTCTCAGACTCAGTGCCTCCCAGATGTACTGAGCCTCCTGGGCTCCCGAAGGCATTAATGGGGACTACCCTTTGAAGGGATTCTTCCAACTGGGGACTTTACAAATAGAGGGGGTGGAGAGAATTCATCGAGAATGTTTCAGTTTGCACTAGGACATGATTCACTAACAATGAACCGAAATATGAACGTATTGACAACAGACAAGTAATATACCCCGTGGCTCAAATGTTAATTTCTAATTTCTCTCCATTAAGAGAAAGCCCTAGGCTATGATGAAGGAAGCATTTCTCAGTCCTGCGGGACTTTAATTCCAAGTGGGTCGGAGTCCATGTTTTCTTGTATCTGGACTTCAAGGATTTTCAGTCTGCCGTTATCAACTATATAGATGGTTCGCTCATCAACTATGGGTTCAGACTTCTAAGCACTGTTGCTTCCGGGGTGCTGCGGAATAGATTGTACAACCTGGGATATACGTTGGCCCCACTTGAATGGAAGGTTTTCAAGGCTGGAAATCACGTCTGCTGTTCTCACCTGTGCCTCACCAGCACCCAGCACCGAGCACACAGGGCCTGGAGCACAGCATTCACCCGGGACCTCAGGTATGTTTGTACAGGTCGTTTGCAAGACTGCACACCGAGAGGATAGCAGGTTAGCCAGGACTAAACTATAGTCCTTTCTACTCCCCAAGCCTGCACCCTGGTGGGGGATGCCTCCGATGGGAAAAGGAGGCCTTTTTTTTTTTTAACATTTTATTTATTTTGAGAGAGAGAGAGAGACAGCGTGAGCAGGGGAGGGTCAGAGAGAGAGGAAGACACAGAATCCGAAACAGGCTCCAGGCTCTGAGCTGTCAGCACAGAGCCCGATGCGGGGCTCGAACCCACAAACTGAGAGATCATGACCTGAGCCGAAGTCGGACGCTTAACCGACTGAGCCACCCAGGCGCCCCATGGAGGCCTTTTTTCTAATTTGCACGAAAGTCGTCTGGGCTCCCCAGGCTGAGTGAGAAGAGCTACACCTGCCGAGGGGGTGAACATGTTTGTATTTCATACAAAGTTTCCTTGTAAAGCGACAACAGCCCGGAGGCTCTCAAATAGTTGTGAAACAAATACAGTAAAACCCTGGATTGAGAGTAACTTGTTCTGTGAGTGTTCCGCAAGACAAGCAAATATGTCTGATAAATTTTAACTTAAGAAATGAGTGATGTCTTGCAAAACGAGTAGTATGGATGCTGAAAGTCACATGATCACAACTGAGCCAATGGTTCTTTTTTTTTTTTTTTGTAATGTTTATTTATTTTTGAGAGAGAGAGAGAGACAGAGTGTGAGCAGGGGAGGGACAAAGAGAAAGAGAGACACACAGAATCCAAAGCAGGTTCCAGGCTCTGAGCTGTCAGCACAGAAAAATCGGACACTTAACTGACTGATCCAACCAGGTGCCCCTCATTGTAGTTTTGATTCATATTTCCCTAATCGTAAGGGATCACGAACATCTTTTCACGTGTCTGTTGGACATCTGGATGTCTTCCTTGGAGAAGTGTCTGTTCATGTGTTCTGCCCATTTTGAAATTGGGTTTTTTGGTGTTGATTTGGATAAGTTCTTTATTTATTTTGGATACTAATCCTTTATCAGATATGTCATTTGCAAATATCTTCCTCATTCCATAGGTTGCCTTTTAGTTTTATTGATTGCTTCTGTTGCTGTACACAAGCTTTTTAATTTTGATGTAGTCCCAATAGCTTATTTTTCTTTTGTTTCCCCTGCCTCAGGTGACATATCTAAAAAAAGCTGCTATGGCCAATGTCAAAGAGGTTACTGCCTGTGTTCTCTTCTAGGATTTTTATGGCTTCAGGACCTACATTTAGGTCTTTCGTCCATTTTGAATTCATTTTTGTGTGTTGTGTAAGAAAGTGGTCCAGTTTCTTTCTTTTGCATGTTGCTGTCCAGTTTTCTCAACACCATTTGTTGTAGAGAATGTTCTTTTCCAACTGGATATTCTTTCCTGCTTTGACAAAGATTAATTGACCATACAGTTGTCAGTTTATTATTCTGTTCCTTAGATCTCTGTGTTTATTTTGTGCCAGTCCCATACTGGTTTGATTACTACAATTTTGTAATATAACTTGAAGCCTGGAATTGTGATGCCTCCAGCTTTGCTTTTCTTTTTCAAGGTTGCTTTGGCTATTTGAGGTCTTTTGTGGTTCCCTACAAATTTTAGGATTGCTTCTTCTAGCTTTGTGAAAAATGTTGGTGGTATCTTGATAGAGATTACATTGAATGTATAGATTGCTTTGGGGAGTATAGACATTTTAACAATATTTGTTCTTCAAATCCATGAGCATGGGATGCCTTTCCATTTCTTTGTGTTGTCTTCAATTTCTTTCATGAGGGTTTTTTGGTTGTCAGAGTAACAAGTCTCTCACCTCTTTGGTTAGGCTTATTCCTAGGTATCTTATTACGTCGGGTGCAATTGTAAATGGGATTCTCTTCTTAATTTCTCTTTCTGTTCCTTCATTATTGGTGTACAGGAATGCAATAGATTTCTGGGGGTGCCTGGATGGATCAGTCGGTTAAGTGTCTGACTTAGGCTCAGGTCATGATCTCGCGGTTTGTGGGTTCAAGCTCCGTATCAGGCTGTGTGCTGACAGCTCAGAGCCTGGAGCCTGCTTCTGATTATGTGCTTTCCTCTCTCTCTCTGCTCCTCCCCCCGCTCATGCTCTGTCTCTCTCTCAAAAATAAATAAACATTAAAAATTTTTTTAAAAAGGAATGGAAGATTTCTGTACATTGATTTTGTATCCTGCGACTTTACTAAATAAATTTATCAATGCTAGCAGTTTTTTAGTGGAATCTCTCAGGTTTTCTATACATAGTATCATGTCATCTGAAAATAGGGAAAGTTTTACTTATTTCTTGCTGATTTGGATGCCTTTTACTTCTTGTTGTCCACTTGCTGTGGCTAGGACTTCCAGTTGAATAGAAGTGTTGAGTGTGGACATCCTTTTCTGGTTCCTAACCTTAGGGGGAAAGCTCTGAGTGTTTCCCCATTGAGGACCATGTTAGCTGTGGGTTTTTTCAGATACGGCCTTTATTACGTTGAGGTGTGTCCCCTCTATACCTACTTCATTGAGCATTTTTTATCGTGAATGGATGTTGTACTTCGTCAATGCTTTTTCTGCATCTGTTGAAATGATCATGTGGTTCTTACCCTTTCCCTTATCGATGTGATGCATCATGTTGATTGATTTGCAAATATTGAACCACCCTTGCCACCTAGGGATAAACCCCACTTGATTGTAGTGAATGATTTCTTTCAAGGTATCGTTGAATTCAGTTTGGTAGTATCCTATCAAGAATTTTTGCATCTGTGTTCATCAGGAATATTGGCCTGTAGTTCTCTTTTTCAGTGAGGTCTATCCAGTATTGGGATCTGGATAATGCTGGCCTCCTAGAATGAATGTGGAAGTTTTCCTTCCTTTTCTATTTTTTGGAATAGTTAGAGAACAATAGGTATTAACTCTTCTTTAAGTGTTTGATAAAATTTGCCTGTGAAGCCATCAGGTCATGGACTTTTGTTTGTTGGGAGTTTTTTGATTACTGATTCAATTTCTTCACTAGTTATCAGTACGGTCAAATTTTCTAATTCTTGGGTGGCTCATTCAGCTGGGTGTCCGACTTCAGCTCAGGTCATGATCTCACAGTTCACGAGTTCAAGCCTCGAGTCGGGGTCTGTGCTGACAGCTTGAAGCCTGGAGCCTGCTTCCGATTCTGTCTCTCTCTCTCTGCCTCTCCCCTGCTCACACTCTCTTTCTCTCTCTCTCTCTCTCTCAGAAATAAATATCTAAATTTTTTTTTAATTAAAAAAGTTTCTAATTCTTCCTGTTTTAGTTTTGGTAGTTTATACTTTTATATGTTTCTAGGAATTTATCCACTTTTTGTAGGTTATCCAATTTGTTGGCATATCGTTTTTCCCAATATTCTCTTATAATTTTTGTGTTGATGTGGTGTTGGTTGTTATTTTTCCTCTCTCGAGATTTTATTTATTGGAGTCCTTTCTCTTTGTTCTTGAAATATCTGACTAGAATCTTATCAGTTTTATTAAGCTTTCAGAGAACAAGCTCCTGGTTTCATTGAGCTGTTCTTTTGGGTTTTTTAAATTTTCTATATCATTGATTTCCACTCTAATCTTTATTACTTCCTTCCTTTTGCTGGCTTTAGGTTTTGTTTGTTTTTTTCTTTCTAGCTCCTTTAGGAAAGGTTGTTAATTTGAGATTTTTCTCGCTTCTTCATATAGACCTGTCTTGCTATAAATTTCCCTCTTAGAACCCCTTTTGCTGTATCTTAAAGGTTTTGTACAATTGTATTTTCATTTTCATTTGTTTCCATGTATTTTTCAATTTCTTCTTTCATTTCTTCGTCGACCCGTTCATTGTTTAGTAGCATGTTTTTAACCTCCACGTATCTGTGCTCTTTTCAGATTTTTTCTTGTGGTTGACTTCTACTTTCATAGTGTTGTGGTCAGAAAAGCACGGTATGATGCCAATCTTCTTGAACTTGTAGAGGTTGGTTTTGTGGGCCAAAATGTGGCCTATTCTGGAGAATGTTCTGTGTGTACCTGAAAAGAATGTGTATTCTGCTGTCTTAGGATGGAATGTTCTGAATATACCTGTTAAATCCATCTGTTCCAAGTGCGTCATTCACAACCATTGTTTTCTTGTTGATTTTCTGTTCAGATGATCTGTCCATTGATGTAAGTGGGGTGGTAAACTCCCCTACTATTATTTGATTATTATCAATTACCTCCTATATGTTTGTTATTAACTGTTTTACTTACTTGGGTGTTTTCATGTTGGGTACATAAATATTTACAATTGTTACACCTCCTTGTTGAATTGTCCCCTTTATTATTATATAGTGTCCTTTGTCTCTTCTGACAGGCTTTGTTTTAAAGTCCATTTTGTATGAAATAAGTATTGCTACTCCAACTTTCTTTTGATATCTATTTGCATGATAGATGTTTGTTTCTCCACCCCCTCACTTTCAAGCAGAAGGTGAAGTTAGGTCTAAAATGGGATTCTGGGGGCGCCTGGGTAGCTTAGTCGGTTAAGCATCCAACTTTCGCTTAGGTCATGATCTCACGGTTCATGGGTTCGGGCCCCGCGTCAGGCTCTGTGCTGACTGCCAGCTCAGAGCCTGGAGACTGTTTCAGTCTGTGACTCCCTCTCTCTCTGACCCTCCCCTGCTCGTGCTGTCTCTCTCTCTCTCCTGGAATAAATAAAACATTAAAAAAAAATTTTTTTTAATGGGATTCTGGGGGCGCCTGGGTGACTCCATCGGTTAAGCATCCGGCTTCGGCTCAGGTCATGATCTCATGATTCATGGGTTCGAGCCCCGCATCGGGCTCTGTGCTGACAGCTAGCTCAGAGCCTAGAACCTGCTTCAGATTCTGTGTCTCCCTCTCTCTCTCACCCTCCCCTGCTCACATTGTCTGTCTGTCTCTCTCTCTAGAAATAAATAAAACATTAAAACAATTTTTAAAAAGGAAAAAAGAAAATAAATAAAATAAAATGGGATTCTTGTGGGCAGCATATAGATGAGTCTTGTTTTTTATCCATTCTGTCACCTTGTATCTTTTGATTGGAGTGTTTAGTACATTTACATCCAAAGTAATTATTGATACATATGTACTTATTGCCATTTTATTACTTGTGGCTGTTTCTGAAGATTTTTCTCTGATCCTTTCTTGCCCTTTCTTATCTTTCTCTCTTTCATGATCTGCTGATTTTCTTTAGTGATATATTTGGATTTCTTTCTCTTTATTCTTTGCATGCTTATTGCTGGTTTTTGATTTGTTGTTACCATTAAGTTTGTATATCATGCTTTCTGCTTATAACAGTCTATATTAAGTTGATGGTCATTTAAGTTTGTAACCATTCTTTTCCCCTCTCTTCCCCACATTTTACATGTGTTATTGTATTTTATGTCCTTTTTTATGAGTTCCTTGACTGATTTTTCTACAGAAATATTCATTTTTTTAAATATTTTTATTTATTTCTAGGAGAGAGAGAGACAGCGTGAGCAGGGGAGGGTCAGAGAGAGAGGGAATCACAGACTGAAAAAGGCTCCAGGCTCTGAGCTGGCAGTCAGCACAGAGCCCGATGCGGGGCTCGAACCCACGAACCGCGAGATCATGACCTAAGCAAAAGTCGGACGCTTAACCGACTAAGCCACCCAGGCGCCCCCAGAAATATTCATTTTTACTTTTTTTGTATTTTCTACCTTTACACTGTCACTTTGGGTCTCTCTTTTCCACCCAAAATGTCCCCTTTAATATTTCTTGCAGGGCTGGTTTAGTGGTCACGTGCTCCTTTAGTTTTCGTTTGTCTGGGAAACTCTATCTCTCCTATTCTGGATGATAGCCTTGCTGGATCAAGTATATTATTGGCTGCAGACTTTTCTCATTCAGCATTTTTTATATAGTATGTCACTGCCTTCTGGCTTGCCACTTTTCTGTTGGAAAATCCCCTGCTAGCCTTACAGGTTTTTCCTTGTAAGTTAATGAGTTCTTTTGTCTTGCTGCTTTAAGGTTTTTTCTTTACCACTATATCTTGCAACTGTAGTTACAATAACTCTTGGTGTGGGTCTGTCTTTGTTGGTTTTGATGAGAGTTCTCTGTGCCTCCTGAATCTGGATATCTGTCTCCTTCCACAGATTAGGGAAATTTTCAGCTATTACTTCTTCAAGTAAATTTCTTGCCCCCTTTTCTCTCTCTTCTTTTTCTTCTGGGACTCCTGTAATATGAATGCTATTACATTTGATGAAGTCATTGAGTTCCTTAAGTCTGTTCCCATTTTATGTCATTCTTCTTGGGGTATTTTTGTTATGCAGCAATAGGTAACCACAACACAGTTCTCAACCTTAGCTACATTCCAAACAGCTCCCCTTGAGGATGAATTAATTAGTCAGGGGTACAGCCTGGGCATTGGGGTTTTTTTAAACCTCTGGGTAGTTCCACTCCTCAACCAAGTTCCAGAACCCCAGCTCCTTAAGGAATTATCTGTATGACCTTAGACATATCGCTTTACCTTTCTATATTTAAGTCTCTTGGATTTCATCAACTGAAAAAGGGTGCAATTACTTTTACACCAGAATCATTAGAGTAGCTTCCAGCAGCTACCTAATCAGCTCTTTTTCTTTAAACACATATTAGTTTCCCCATAATCCATGAGGGTCTAGTAAGTTTTGGTGTTGAGACATTGTAGGTTGGCTGATGCAAACTCTATTTTCTCTTTGCCTACTTCTACTACAGAGGTTGTAAAGAAACTAAACACTCCTAGGGTGCCTGGGTGGCTCAGCCTGTTGAGTGTTTGACTTCGGCTCAGGTCATGATCTCACAGTTTGTGAGTTCAAGCCCCACGTCGGGCTCTGTGCTGACAGCTCAGAGCCTGGAGCCTGCTTCAGATTCTGTCTCCCTCTCTCTCTGTCCCCTCCCCCGCTCACACTGTGTCTCTCTCTCTCCTTCTCTCTTTCTCTCTCTCTCAAAAATAAACATTAAAAAAAAACCAACAACTAAACACTCCATTTCCCTCTCTCCACCACAGCTAATAGTAGCTGTGTGACATATACAGATGATTTCTACTTTCTCTTCTTCTTCTTCTTCTTCCTTTTTCTTACTGGCATGCTGATATGATGGCTGGAGGCGCTGCAGTCCTTTGCAGCCAGTAGGCAAGAAACATAAGGATCTAGGCCTGCATGCTAAAGATACCAGGGCAGAAACACAGGAAGGATCACTTTTTGATAGTATTACCGGATGGCTTTATTGCTCCTCGGCAGGATACTAGTTATATGATGCAGTAGGCACGTGTGACTATTTAAATTTGAACTTGAATTAATTAAAAATAAATTCAATTAGATTTTCAGTCTCTCCATTTGCACACAGCCAAACTTCAAGTCTGCAATAACCACATGTAGCTACTGGCCAATGTATTAAACAGCCAGAGTTTAAGAGCATCTCATCAAGAGGCGCCTGGATGTCACAGTCGGTAAAGCGTCCGACTTCTGCTCAGGCCATGATCTCTTGGTCTGTGAGTTCAAGCCCCACATGGGGCTCTGTGCTGACAGCTCAGAGCCTGGCGCCTGCTTTGGATTCTATGTCTCCCTCTCTCTCTGCCCCTCCTTTGCTTGCGCTCTGTCTCTCTCTCTCTCTCTCTCTCTCTCTTCCTCAAAAATAAATAATCATTAAAAAAAAGAATATCTCATTGAGAAAGCTCTACTTGACAGCGCTGGCCTGAAACATTCCTCACTGATACAGT
The DNA here is from genome assembly GCA_017311185.1 of Proteles cristata cristata. Lineage (NCBI taxonomy): Eukaryota > Metazoa > Chordata > Mammalia > Carnivora > Hyaenidae > Proteles > Proteles cristata. Next base: position 19,872 of record JAESUZ010004243.1, read on the forward strand.
GTATATTGAAAGGAACTTAGAAAAGAAAAGGGTGGCTTTTAAATCATCTTCCAAAGACAAAATTGTGTGCATTTTCCCACAAGAGCTAGGTTTGTTTCTGACGAAAACTTCAGCGAGAGGGTTTTACTCTGTTCCTCTTTCCACCAAAAACAAAGCAACGAGAGCAAAGCCGTGCTGAATTCTTCCAAACCAATCATGTTGTTCCAAGATGTATCAAAGCCAGGAAAGAAAAATGTCTCTGAAATTATCTGAAGCCGTATCCAGACCTGGAAATAGAGCAAAGTGCTGCAGAAATACATGTGAAAAGCAGGAAGGGGCGCTTGGTTGGCTTAGTCAGTTCAGCGGCTGACTCTTGGTTTCCACTCAGGTCATGATCTAGAGGTTCGTGAGTTCGAGCCCCACATCAGGCTCTCCACTGACCGAGTGGAACCTGCCTAGGATTGTCTCTCTCTCCCTCTCTTTCTCTGCCCCTCCACCACTTGTGCTTTCCCTCTCTCAAAACAAATAAACTTTTTTAAAAAGTGGGAAATAATAAGCCAAAACAAAACAGACCTGATCTCTATTCTGTTCCATTTTCTAATAACCATCCTTGAATGGCCTTTAATGAGCCTTTAGAGCTGCCTGATTTTAAGTAAAATCACGTAGCTGTAAGATTTTTATAGCTTAGAGCCCAGGCTTCTGTATAATAAGCATAGTCTCACAAAATTAACTGCTATAGTTTGGCATTTTATGGGCATCGTTCATCTGGATGTTTTTTCTTACCCTAGTATTGCAGTAAGATATTGTAAAAATAAGTACATAAAGCAGGAACAAAATAAGAAATCTCCCACGATCATCTGTTTTGATCTTTACTTCTTTCAGCTTTGTTTGAACTGACCAAGATACACTTCCTCTTCTGTCATTAAATTCAGTTTATCCGTGGGTAGGATAAAGCCATGTTTACAATCGAGTGCATGCACACCGGTTCACATCACTTCTTTAACACTTCCATACAGAACCGTGTGCTCATCACAACAAGTGTACTCCCTGATCCCCGTCACATCTTTAACTAACTGGAATTAAGATAAAAACTCAAAGAAAAGGAATAAAAGAACATCACTTCTTTATATGTAGCCTGCTACTTACTTATCTTACTTACTTATAGATAAATGTGAGATCAGCCCTGGAAACAGTGTGTGATTTGCCCAAGTTTCTTCCTTCCCCATATTCAGCCACACAGATCATGGAAGAACCATTCTCTAAGTGTTCCTTTTAACTCTCCATT
>JAESUZ010004244.1:0-90256 GCA_017311185.1 Proteles cristata cristata
TTTTATTTATTTCTAGCAGAGAGAGAGACAGCGCGAGCAGCGGAGGGTCAGAGAGAGAGGGAGACACAGAATCCGAAACAGGCTCCAGGCTCTGAGCTGGCAGTCAGCACAGAGCCTGACGCAGGGCTCGAACCCACGAACCGCGAGATCATGACCTGAGCGAAAGTCGGACGCTCAACCGACTAAGCCACCCAGGCACCCCTAGAATGTTTTCATTTTTTAATATTGACAACTAATTAAAAAATCAGAATGTGGGCCAAATGACAGATCAGCCCGTGCCCTACACTAGCCATGGGCAAGTCCAGCCTAGCCTATGGTGCGTAGCCTGACAGGTAGAAGCTGCGTTACCGCGTTCACGACTTTACCTGCTGGACAAAAGACAAAATGTTCCGATGACCCGGACCAGCGGGTGAGCCCCAGAGAGACGCCCGGCCTCTTGGCCAAGTGCCGTCCCAGACTGGGGGTCAGATGACTGCTGGTATGACTGGGGTCCTTGCTCAAGGGTTATGGTGTGATCCCATGACCACACTGCAGGGCAAACGCACCAAGACCTCCTGGCCTCAGCCACGTGTCTGTCCGGCGTGTCACCTGCCTCTGACTAGGGCCAAATGGGCCCCTGGGTGCCACCTCATCTGTCCCTTTGTAGACTTAAGCGGAGATAGCTCCATGCCTCCCCTGGAGCGATGCGAGTGTTCTGGACGTTCCTCTGAAACTGGATTGGTTGGCTGTGGCTCTCCCAGCCCATCCGTGGTCTAAGGACATGAAAACGTGCTGTGGACGTGGGACCTTAGAGTCCCCTTGTCCGCACACCCTCAAGACCAGGAATACTGCCATCTGACCTCCCCAGAGTCCTGTTTGCGTTTTCTCATGATACCCAGGCGTTGAGCAGAGGAGGGCGGCTGACGGCCCAGCGCTGGATTTGAATGATAGCCACTTTGTGATCAGTTAGAGAAGCTTAAAATCACATAGAATAGGTGACCTCAGAGAACAGCTTGTGATCCCATTGTAAACGCCCCTGGGACATTACATTATGTTCTTCTGCACCCTAACCAGAGGACTTTCCTCGAGTCTGAGAACCTTCTGGAATGTTAGCAGCAATGAGCTGGGCAGACGCAGGAGTCTTGTGAAACCACACTCAGAGACCAGCGGCCCAAGCGACAGGGAAGGAAGCCAGCTAGAGCCAGGGAGGGCCGTCCTCTGTACCAGAAACCTGTCCTGATGCAATCCCGGATCAGAGCTCATTGGCTGGGCTCTAGGGACACAAACTTGGAACAGGGTGAGGTGCCTCCCGCTGGAGGGCTCAGTACATGCCCGCTGATCCCTGTCACTGCAACCTCATGAGGCAGGTATGGTTGGGAGCTGCCCACAAGAGCCGCGAGCTTATTCAGATCAGTGCTTGTGAGGCTCCAGGACCCCAGGGGGTGAGAGGGCCTGCCCTCCTATTGCTCTGCACCCTTTTATCTTTTTGGCTCTGCCTGTCACCACTCGCAGGTCAGGAGTGGATGTGAGTGCCTGGCACACCGATGAAATAGCTGCAGGTTGGTGTCTGCTGCCCCTCAGCACCACTGTAATCACAACTAAAGAAACCCCAGATCCACGGTTCTGGTCAAAGCAGGCAGCAGCACTGTGTTCTGAACTAGGTGGGCAATGCCAGCTTCCTGCCCACAGCAGTTATTATAATCTCAGGCTTTTTAAGAAGTGCAGAGTATCCTCTAAACTTCTTGAGAAGCTGCCGTCAAGTAGATCTCTGTTAGCTCTTCTCTTGAAGGTGCTGTGGTGAAACATTTACTGCCACTTGTGAAAAGACTAGTATTGAAATAACTTTTACAACAAAGTAAATAAGAAATTGTGAAATCGGCTTATTCCTCAGTAATGCATATTCTGGGGCCACAGCACGGCTAGCCCTCACTTCTTCACGCTAGGCTAGTATAAGGACTGGGCTTTAACACCCTCCACAAACAACTAGAAAGTTGGACAAAATATATGAAACAACTTTTCGGACTCTGGCCAACAGTCCACACAGGACTGTGATCTGAAAAGAAGGAAGACCAATGAAGCAAGTTCCAGGATCCCTCTGGCTTTCTGCCTGAAGGTGATTTCTGGGCTGCAGTCACAGGGAGGGAGATACCAAACACAACTCAGAAGCCGCACTGAGTTGGGGAAGTGGGAATTGGAGTTTCAGAAGGCAGAAGGGGCTGGCAGTTGCAGGACAGAGTCCAGAAACGAGGGTGTACAGAGAAGAGAGCTCCAGACACCTGCATGGACGTTTTCTTGAGTCCTCACTGCAGGTCTGCCCATAGGTGTATAGAATATAGCTCCACAAGTCCAGGCAAAGGAAAGACGAACAACTTGTAAGCTGAACCGTTTCCAGGGCTCTCACAGGGTAGGGAGATATTCAGTCCCAATGCTGAGTCCCCATAAGCACCTTCATTCAGTGGCGATCCAGAGAAGTCACACCTCAGTAGTAGGCTGGGTATCTTTGGAGTGAAGGCCCATGGAGGCTTAGTGTAGAAAAGCTTAAAAACAGGCTTTGAAATGACCAACCAAAGAACCTAACTGCCTATCGAAACAAAACCCAACACTCTAAACCAATTGTTTTTTTAAGAAAATATTACAATGCTTAACACCCAATCAAAAATTATAAGACACGTGGAGAAGCAGGAAAATGTGATCCATATGCAAGAGGGGAATCTTGTCAGTAGAGGCCCGGAAATAACAGAAATGAGAGAACAAGCAAAGACATCTAAAGTACTGAATGAGGGTATCCAAGTATTCAAAGTAAAGCATGTACATAATGAGAAGATTGAAAATAGAAGAGGCACCAAACAAAACTCGTAGAGATGAAAACGCTAATATTTGAAAAGGAAAGCTCATTGGGTGGGATTAACCCAAGAATAAAGATGGTAGAAGGAAGAACAGAGAACTTGAAGGCATAGGAATAGAACCTGACCTAAATGATCCACAAGAGAATGGCCCTGTCCCCGTGGCAGAAGTTTCCGTCAGTCTAACTGAAGGGAGAGAGATGGGGGGAGAAAAAGTATTTCAAGGTATAATGACCAGGTTTTCCCCTAAATTTGATGCAAACTCTTAACTCACGCACCCAAGAAGTTCAGCTGCCTCCAGTAGCGGGCTAAACCCACGTGCATGTGTTACCAAGCAGTATGGTGATCAGCCTTCTGAGAATCAGTGATAAAAGTTCAAGTCCCACGTTGGGCTCTGTGCTGGCAGCTCAGAGCCTGGAACCTGTTTCAGATTCTGTGTGTGTCTCTCTCTCTGACCTTCCCCCACTCATGCTCTGTCTCTCTCTGTCTCAAAAATAAATAAACTATAAAAAATTTTTAAAAACTTACAGACACACAGATTAAGAAGGCTGGATGGCTATTTATTAATGTCAGGCAAAGTAAACTTCTGAACAAGGAACATTAACCTGAGGTAAAAAGGGACATTTCATGATGACGTAGAAGTTAACTAACCAGGAAGACATTACAATCCTAAACGTGCGTGCTCCTAATAAGAGAGCTGTCAAACACATGTAGTTTGTTTGTTTGTTTGTTTTGTTTGTTTTATTTCTAGGAGAGAGAGAGAGACAGCGTGAGCAGGGGAGGGTCAGAGAGAGAGGGAGTCACAGACTGAAACAGGCTCCAGGCTCTGAGCTGGCAGTCGCACAGAGCCCGACGCGGGGCTCGAACCCACGAACCACGAGATCATGACCTAAGCGAAAGTCGGACGCTTTACCGACTAAGCCACCCAGGCGCCCCAACACATGTAGTTTAAAAACTCACAGAAAGGAAAGGAAACCCAGTAAAACCTTGGATTGCAAGTAACTTGTTCTGTGAGTGTTCCACAAGATAAGCAAACATTTCTAATAAACTTTAATTTTTTTTTTCATGTTTTATTTATTTCTAAGAGACAGAGAGAGAGACAGCGTGAGCAGGGGAGGGTCAGAGAGAGAGGGAGTCACAGACTGAAACAGGCTCCAGGCTCCGAGCTGGCAGTCAGCACAGAGCCCGACGCGGGGCTCTAACCCACGAACCACGAGATCATGACCCAAGCGAAAGTCGGACGCTTAACCGACTAAGCCACCCAGGCGCCCCATCTAATAAACTTTAACTTGATAAACCAACGAGGTCTTGCAATACGAGTCGTACATGACGCCGAATGTCACGTGATCACAACTGAACCGGTGGTTCTTCCCCCTCCCCTCCCCCTCCTGCTTCCTCACTGTGGGATTGTGGGCGATCATCTCCCATACTCAGATGCTTGGTCTCAGGCCTCGGTGTCTGGCAGGAATCAGTGATTTTTCAGAATGTTGGAACGTGCCCACAACTGGCATTAGTGTATTTTTGTCACTTCCAAGCACGCATGGAGAGTCCTTTGCTTTTCCATCCAAGAGTGAGCTTAGGAACGCTTTGCTTCATTCTAGGTCAGGCCGCCTGCAGACATAGACCCTTTCCTCTGCTGCCCTGTTGCCGGTTACATTAAATAGAGTATATAACAAGAGTTTAATGCTGTAGTCAACATCCGTGCAAGCATAGACAATGGTCCCCATGCAGAAAGCGGTTGAAAAGAAAGGGGGTAAGAAGAAGGGGATGATTATGGTGGAAGTTAAGAAGGAAGTCATCGAGAAGTGTGAATGATGTATGTGAGTGGCTGAAATTCCAAGATTTTGTAAGAAGTCTACGTCTGCCTCACGTCTGAAGAGGAGGAAGAGGAAGGAATCCCTCACTTCACATGAGATTAGGGGGATGTGTAAAATGTGGGAAACTGCAGTATTTTGTAGAAAAGCACCACCCAGAGAAAGCTGTAGCCGTGCAAGCGGTGAATCTGTTTAGTGATGATGCAGTGACACAATTCTGCAAAATCCTCAAAAGGAGGCAAAGACAAGTGTCATTGGACAGGTTTCTAGTTAAAGCTGCACGAAAAGAAAAAGATTCCATTGAGCCAATCGATAGTAGTGATTCTGTTAGTGATAGTGAAAGTCATCCTACATGATAACCCTCCTTTCTTGTCTCCCTCACACCAGCCACGGAGTTTTGCAAACTTCATTTTCTTTATAGTTAGTATTGTCTTTATTATTTTGTATTATATTATAATATCGTAATCATTTTTATGTGAATAGTTTGGAGTTGTGGAATGAATCATCTGAAGTTCCATTATTTCTTATGGGGAAATTCACTTTGATGTACAAGTGCTTTGGATTACAAGCATGTTTCTGGAACAAATTATGCTCACGAACCAAGGTTTTACCATATATAGAAGTCCATAATTAGAGACTTCAGGACTTGTCTATCAGTAATCAATAGAACAAGTAGACAGAAAAATCAGTGGGGATATAGAGGATTTCAACACTGTCAACCAGCTTGAGCTAACTGACGTGTAGATCCCCTCTAAAAACAACAGCGGAATACAGGTTGTTTTCAGGAGCATATGGAATATTCCACAAGATAGACCATATATTGAACCATAAATTTAAAAAGATTGAAATCATACAGAATATATTTGCTGGCCACAAAGGTATTATATTGGAAATCAAGAACAGAGCAGAAAAATATTTTTAAAATTTTTGAAAATAAACAGAACACTTCTATTAATTTTTTTTTAATTTTTAATGTTTTATTTATTTCTAGGAGAGAGAGAGAGACAGCATGAGCAGGGGAGGGTCAGAGAGAGAGGGAGTCACAGACGGAAACAGGCTCCAGGCTCTGAGCTGGCAGTCAGCACAGAGCCCGACGCGGGGCTCGAACCCACGAACCGCGAGATCATGACCTGAGCGAAAGTCGGACGCCTAACCGACTAAGCCACCCAGGCGCCCTATTAATTTTTTTTTAAATATTTTTATTTATTTCTAGGAGAGAGAGAGAGACAGCGTGAGCAAGGGAGGGTCAGAGAGAGAGGGAGTCACAGACTGGAACAGGCTCCAGGCTCTGAGCTGGCAGTCAGCACAGAGCCCGACGCGGGGCCCGAACCCACGAACCGCGAGATCGTGACCTAAGCGAAAGTCGGAAGCTCAACCGACTAAGCCACCCAGGCGCCCCTTAATTTTTTTTTTTAAACATTGATTCATTTTTGAGAGACAGACTGTGAGCAGGAGAGGGGCAGAGAGAGAGGGAGATACAGAACCCAAAGCAGGCTCCAGGCTTCAAGCTACCAGCACAGAGCCAACACGGGGCTCAAACTCATGGACCATGAGATCATGACCTGAGCCAAAGTCGGGTGCTTAACGGCTGAGCCACCCAGGTGCCCCTAAACAGAATGCTTCTAAATAACTTGTGGGTCAAAGAAGAAATCACAAAGTAGTACTTAGAAACTTAAGCCTTTAAATGCTTATATGAGAGAATACTGGTCTAAAGTCGGTAATCTATACCTCCACCATAAAAAGCTAGAAAAATAAGAACAAATTAAATCCAAAGATGGAAGGAAGGAAATAATAAAGATAAAAGTGAGAAACAGTGCAATAGAAAAGAAAAAGTGATACAGGGAATCAAACCAAATCTGATTTGAAAAGTATCAACAAAACTGACAAACATGCTGTTGACTCAGATGAAATGGTGGCTCTACAAGTTTTGAGTGTCACGAGTGAAGGGGACGTCACTGCAGGTCCTGTAGACAGTAAGGAGACAATACTGGAAGAACAACTACATGCCAGTAGTTTGACAAGTTGACCTACATAAAATTCGCAAAGTCACTGAAAGACCAACGTTATCAAAACTGACCCAAGAAGAAATAGGAAGGTGAGCAGGCCCAGCAAATGTGGGCTAGAGAACTTCCCTGGTCTGACCAAGGTCTCTTGCGGAAAACCCGCAGCTGGCATATCACCAAAGGCAAAGGCGATGCCGGCACTGGCCACTTCCACCCCATGTGGCACTGCCAGTCCCAGCTTCAGCAAAAAGCAGAACAGGAGTGGGGATGGGGTGGGGCAGATAGGCAAACTGCCAGAGAAGTAAAGCTCCGTTTATTCACATACCATGTGATCAGTACATAGAAAATGCTAAGGAGCCTTAAAAAAAAATCCAACTGTGAGAACTAAGAAGTGACTATAGTAAAAGTCCAGGATACAAGGTCAATATGCGACATCAGTTATATTTATGTACGTAGCAATGAGAGTTGGAATGCAATAAAAATGCCATTTACAATAGCCTCCAAAACTATATAGTACTTAGGGATATACTAAACAAAGTATCTGTGAACTGAAAAAGACCATTGCAGAGAAAATTAGGACCCAAATAACGGAGAGGTATACCATCTTCATGGACTGGAAGACTCAGTGTGAAGATATCATTTCTTCCAAAATGTATCTATACACTTAGCACAGTCCCAGCCGGCTTTTTAAAGTTGAAATCAAAAATTAAAATTTACACAGAAATGCAAAGGATATAGAATATCCGAAGCGGTCTCGACAAAGAACAAAGTTGAAGGATTTTACCTAATTGTGAGACTCGCTGTACAGGCACAATGATCACGACCACATGGTTTTAGCCTAAGTGTCCACATGTACAAGGGGGGGGTGGGGTGGACACACACATTAACTGCTTTTTAGATCAATTCTATGGTGATTAAAGGAGAAAGAATAGTTGATTCTAAATTGTGCTGGAAGAACTACATATGCATGTGGGGGGAAATGAACCCGACCCTTCCCTTATACCAAATGCAGAAAGTAAGCCCAGGTGGTTCATTCGGCTGAGTGTCCCACTCTTGAGCTCAGGTCTTGTTCTCAGGGTCATGAGTTCAAGTCCCACATTGGGCTCCACCCTGGGCGTGAAGCCTACTTAAAAAAAATTTTTTTTAAAAAAGACCATAATCTATCATAAGCCTACACATAATAGCTAGAACTATGAAACTTCTAGAAGAAAGCACAGTGGAGAATCTTTGTGACTTTGGATAGGCAGAGAGAGATTCCTTGGAGAACAAAAAGTCTGAACCATAAATGAAAGCACTGGCAGGTGGGACTGCATCACAGTGCAGAGTTCCGCTTTTCCAGAGGCGCCGTGCAGACGGCAGGAAACCAGCTTCAGGCTGGGGCGACACCTGCACGCGCGTCAAGGACTTGTATCCAGAACATACAAGGTCGATAAGAAACAGATACACACAATAAAAAATAGCCAAAATAATTGAAAAGACACTTTTTAAAGGAAGATTGTTTCTTTAATTTCTGGTCTTTGGGGCGGGGGGGTTATTAAATTTTAGTTAACCTGCAGTGCAGCATTGGTTTCAGGAATAGAAATCAGTGACTCATCACAAAAGAAGATAATGGCCAACAAGCCCACAAAAGCAGCTCCCCATTATTGGTTATCAGGGAAATGCACATTAAAACCACAGCGATGCGCCCCTACACGCTGACTTGAATGACCAAAAGAATTTTAAGACCTGACAATATCAAGTGGTGGCGAGGACACGGAGCGGCGGAAACGCAGACACGCGCTCTGGCAGCCTGCAGTATGGGCCGCTACTTTGGTAAAAGGTCCTCAAAAAGTTACGCGTACACTCGCTGCACAACCCAGCCCTTCAATTCTGAGGTAACCGTGCAGGACAGATAGAAATATCCATGCACCGGGGACGCCTGGGGGGCCCAGTCGGCTCAGCATCTGACTCTTGATCCCGGCTCAGGTCGTGATCTCACAGTTCGAGGGATTGAGCCCCGAGTCGGGCCCCGTGCTGTCAGTGCAGAGCCTGCTTGGGATTCTCTCCCTCCCTCTCTCTCTGCCCCTCCTGTGCCCATGCTCTCTCTGTCTCTCAAATAGAAAACAAGAAATATCCATGCACCCAAAGACTTTAGCATCAATGTTTAGAGCAGCGTCATTCACGACACGCCCAAATAGGGGACAGCACAAGCCCCCACTGACAGGTGGCCGGGAAGCCGATGGATGTGACTGCATAATGGAGCGCTGGCTGCTTCACAGGCAAAAGAGCGAGGGAGCGCAAGACAGCGCGAGTGAATCCCAAGAAACATTTCTTCGGTCTCTGGAAGAACCAGACTTTAAAAAGGACCTAGGAGATTGGAACTGGCCGGGGTTGAAGAGCGCAACCAACTTCGGCTGCGTCCCCGGAACGGGCAGTTGACACGCCAAAAAAAAAGCGAGCGGCAGCGCGGGGTTCAAGAAGGGACTGGAGCACCGTCACTCTCCTCCCACAACCGCCGAGGCAGAACCCCCGCCTGAGGCATCGGATCCCGCCACGCCCACCCCTGCCTGAGAGCTGCCCTCCTCCCTTTTTTTTTTCTCTTTCTTTTTTCCTTTTTTTTTCCTTTTTTTGTTTTTTTCCTTTTTTTTCTTTCTTTTTTTCCCCTTTCTTTTCTCTTTCTTTTTTTCTTCTTCTTTCTCTTTTCTCACTTTTTTCCCAAAACACTGACCTGATTAACTCTGGTCGCCAGCTTGCTTAAACAATCACAACGAGTCCATTCTGTAAATGTAAATTCTACACCTACCGACATTTTCAGCTCTTTCTCTCAGGAGTAATTAGACTCTATCGTTTCTCTGGATAATTCCAGCATCCTTCTCTCACCTATCCAACCATATTCTACCCTTTACCTCTTTGAAAAAAGCTAATTATCCCTTCTGTCTGTTCATTCTATTTCCAAATCTGCCTCGTCTCGTCCTGCCTTCTCTCTTTTACTCTATGCTCTTCAACGAGCACTGCATACACAGAGCTATTTAACTGTAGCTGGGAAATCCAGGTATATGCTTTAAACTGTTCTTTGTCCATTGGTTTTCTCCTTTTTTCCTTTTCTTTCCCCTTTTTGACCCTTTTATGTATTTTATGCTCCCTATTATTCGCCCTCCCTCCTCCGTCTTTTCTATTAACTTTTTCGTTTTCCCTCTCGCTTTGCATGTTAGTTGAATCAGCCTGTGCGTTTGTGTGCTCCTGCTCCCTGTGTGTCTGTCTGTCTGTTTTCTTCTCCAGGGCTACCTCAAGAAACAGGCCAGAGTACACAAGGTGGGGAGTCCCAAATATCACTACGAATAGGAAAATAAAATAACCAAGGTCCCAACAAGAGAGACCGAGGGATACCATTCAAAAACAATCTCTGAAAGGATGGGCCCTGGAAAGTCAAAGAGTCTTCTTGGATATAGCAGCGCTCATAGATACAGAGAGCATAACAGGTCTTTAAAACCAACGAGAGCCAGAAAGCTAACTAAAATGATGAAACGAAAGAGCTCTCCTCCAAAGAAACTCCAAGAAGAAATGACAGTGAATGAACTGCTCAAAACAGATATCAGCAGCATAACTGAACAAGATTTTAGAATAATAATGGTAAAATTAATAGCAGGGCTTGAAAAAAACATAGGGGACATCAAAGAAACTATGGCTACAGACAGAATGGAAAATAAAAAATAGGCATGAAGAATTAAAAAATGCGATAAATGAGATACATAATAAATTAGAGGCCTCCAATGCACGGATTGAAGAGGCAGAAAGGAGAATAAGTGATTTAGAAGACACCATTATAGAAAACAAGAAGCTGACAAAAAAAGAGACAAACTGATCCAGGAACAGGAAAGAAGAATTCGAGAGCTCAGCGATACGGTCAAACGCAACAATATCCGTATCATAGGAATCCCAGAAGACGAAGAGAGAGGGAAAGGTGCTGAAGGAGTCCTGGAACAAATTATAGCAGAGAACTTCCCCGACCTGGGGAAGGAAGTCAATGTGGAAATACAAGAGGCTCAGAGGACTCCCCTCAGACGTAACTTGAATTGATCTTCTGCACGACATATCATCGTAAAAATGGCAAAATACAAGGACAAAGAGAGAATTTTTTTTTAATATTTTTTTATTTATTTCTAGGACAGAGAGAGACAGCGTGAGCAGGGGAGGGTCAGAGAGAGAGGGAGTCACAGACTCTGGAACAGGCTCCAGGCTCTGAGCTGGCAGTCAGCACAGAGCCCGACGCGGGGCTTGAACCCACGAACCGCGAGATCATGACCTAAGCGAAAGTCGGACGCTTAACTGACTAAGCCACCCAAGCGCCCCTAAAGAGAGAATTTTGAAAGCAGCTAGGGAGAAAAGGGCCCTCACATACAAAGGGAAACTTATCAGAGTGGTGACAGACCTATCTACTGAAACGTGGCAGGCCAGAAAGGAATGGCAGGAGATCTTCAATGTGATGAACAGTAAAAATATGCAGCCAAGAATCCTCTACCCAGCAAGCCTGTCATTCAAAATAGAAGGAGAGATAAAAAACCTTTCCAAATAAACAGAAATTGAAAGAATTTGTCACCACGAAGCCAGCCCTACAAGAAATCCTGAGGGGGACGCTCTGAAGGACAGGTTGCAAGGAACAAAGATTCCAGAGACACCACCACAAACACGAACCCTACAAAAGATACAAAGACTCTAAACCCACATATTTCAATAATAACACTGAATGTAAATGGGCTAAATGCTCCAATCAAAAGACAGTGTAGCAGAATGGATTAAAAAACAAAATCCATCTATATGCTGTCTACAAGAAACTCATTTTAGACGGGAAGATACCTTCAGATTAAAAGTAAGGGGATGGAGAAATATATACCATGCTACAGGAAATCAAAAGAAAGCCGGAGTAGCGATCCTTATATCAGACAAACTGGACTTTAAATTAAAGACAATCACAAGAGATGAAGAAGGGCACTACATAATAATTACAGGGTCCATCCATCAGGAAGAACTAACAATCATAAATGTCTACACACCGAATATGGGAGCACCTAAATATCTAAAACAATCACAAACAGAAACAAGCTTCTAGATAAGAATGTGCTAATAGCAGGGGACTTTAATACTCCGCTTACAGCAAAGGATAGGTCAACCAGACAGAAAATCACTAAAGAAATAATGGACTTGAAAGACACATTGGACCAGATGGACCTGACGGATATATTTAGAACTTTACATCCTGAGGCCAGGGAATTTACCTTCTTCTCAAGTGCTCATGGCATATTCTCAAAGATAGATCACATACTGGGACATAAAGCAGCCCTCAATAAATATAAAAGAATGGAGATCATACCATGCACACTGTCAGATCATAATGCTTCGAAACTTGAAATCAATTACAGGAAGAAGTCTGGAAACCTCCAAAAACATGGAGGTTAAAGAACACCCTACTAAAGAACGAATGGGCCAATCAGGCAATTAGAGATGAAATTAAAAAATATATGGAAACAAATGAAAATGAAAACAGAACAATTCAAAATCTATGGGATGCGGCAAAGGCAGTCCTAAGAGAAAGTACATTGCTCTCCAGGCCTATTTCAAGAGATTAGAAAAAGCGCAAGTCCAAAATCTAACAGCTCACCTAAAGGAACTAGAGGCAGAGCAACAAGAACACCCTAAACCCAGTAGAAGAAGAGAAATAGTAAAAATTAGAGCACAAATAAACAACATAGAGACCAAAGAAACAATTGAACAGATCAATGAAACCAAGAGTTGGTTTTTTGAAAAAGTAAACAAAATTGACAAATCTCTAGCCAGACTTATCCAAAAGAAAAGAGAGAGCACCCAATAGACAAAATTATGAATGAAAATGGACTTATTACAACCAACCCCTCAGAAATACAAGCAATTATCAGGGAATACTATGGAAAATTATATGCCAACAAATTGGACAACTTAGAAGAAATGGACAGATTCCTAAACACACACTCACTACCAAAATTCACACGGGAAGAAATAGAAAACCTGAACAGACCCATAACGAGTGAAGAAATTGAATCAGTGATCAAAAATCTCCCAACAAATAAGAGCCCTGGACCTGATGGCTTCCCTGGGGAATTCTACCAGACATTTGAAACAGAATTAATCCCAATTTCTCTCAAGCTATTCCAAAAAATAGAAATCCAAGGAAAACTCCCGGACTCATTTCATGAAGCCAGCATCACTCTGATTCCCAAGCCAGACAGAGATCCAGCAAAAAAAGAGAACTACAGGCCAATATCCTTGATGAATACGGATGCAAAAATTCTCAACAAGATCCTTGCAAATCGAATCCAGCAGCATATAAAAGAATCATCCACCAAGATCAAGTGGGATTCATTCCTGGGTTACAGGGCTGGTTCAATATTCGCAAATCAATCAATGTGATAACATCATATCAATAAAAGAAAAGATAAAAACCATATGATCCTGTCGATAGATGCAGAAAAAGCATTTGACAAAATAAAGCATCCCTTCTTAATAAAGACTCTCGAGAAAGTTGGGATAGAAGGAACCTACTTAAACATCATCAAAGCCATCTATGAGAAGCCCTCAGATAACATCATCCTCAACGGGGAAAAACTGAGAGCTTCCCCCTGAGATCAGGAACACGACAGGGATGCCCACTCTCACCACTGCTGTTTAACATAGCGCTGGAAGTCCTAGCATCAGCCATCAGACACCAAAAGGAAATCAAAGGCATCAGAATTGGCAAAGAGGAAGTCAAATGTTCACTTTTCGCAGATGACATGATACTCTACATAGACAACCCGACAGACTCCACCAGAAGCCTACTGGAACTGATCCAAGAATTCAGCCAAGTTGCAGGGTACAAAATCAACGTACAGAAATCGGTTGCATTTCTATACACCAACAATGAAGCAACAGAAAGAGAAATCAAGAAGCTGATCCCATTCACAATTGCACAAAAAACCATAAAATACCTCGGAATAAACCTAACCAAGGATGCAAGAGATCTGTATGATGAAAACTATGGAAAACTTATGAAGGAAACTGAAGAAGACACAAAGAAATGGAAAAACATTCCATGCTCATGGATAGGAAGAATAAATATAGTTAAGATGTCATTACTACCTAAGGCACTCTACACATTCAGTGCAATTCCCATCAAAATTGCACCAGCATACTTCTCAAAACTAGAACAAACTATCCAAAAATTTGTATGGAACCACAAAAGACCCCGAATAGCCAAAGTAATCCTGAAAAATAAAACCAAAACGGGAGGCATCACCATCCCAGACGTTAGCCTCTACTACAAAGCTGTCATCATCAGGACAGTATGGTATTGGCACAAAAACAGACACATAGGCCAATGGAACAGAATTGAGAACTCAGAAGTGGACCCAAAAGTATACAGCCAACTAATCTTTGACAAAGCAGGAAAGAATATCCGATGGAAAAAAGACAGCCTTTTTAACAGATGGTGTTGGGAGAACTGGACAGCAACAGGCAGAAGAATGAAACTAGATCATTTTCTCACACCATGCACAAAAATAAACTCAAAATGGATAAAGGACCTGAACGTGAGACAGGGAACTATCAACACCCTAGAGGAGAAAGCAGGAAACGACCTCCTTGACCTCCACCGCAGCAACTTCTTACTTGACACATCCCCAAAAGCAAGGGAATCAAGAGCAAAAATAAACTGTTGGGACCTTATCAAGATTAAAAGCTTCTGCACAGCAAAGGAAACAACCCAGAAAATTAATAGGCAACCAACGAAATGGGAAAAGATAGTTGCAAATGACATATCAGATAAAGGGTTAATATCAAGAATCTATAAGGAACTCACCAAACTACACGCCCGAAAAACAAACAACCCAGTGAAGAAATGGGCAGAAGATATGAACAGACGCTTCTCCAAAGAGGACATCCAGATGGCCAACAGACACATGAAACGATGCTCAGCATCCCTCCTCATCAGGGAAATACAAACCAAAACCACACTGAGATGCCACCTCACGCCAGTCAGAGTGGCTAAAATGAGCAAATCAGAGAACTCTAGATGCTGGCGAGGATGTGGAGAAATGGGCACCCTCCTACACTGTTGGTGGGAATGTAAACTGGTACAGCCCCTCTGGAAAACAGTGTGGAGGTTCCTCAGGAAACTAACAATAGAACTCCCCTAGGACCCAGCACTAGCACTGCTAGGAATTTACCCAAGGGACACAGGGGTGCTGATGCATAGGGGCACGTGTACCCCAATGTTCATAGCAGCTCTCTCCACAATAGCCAAATCATGGAGAGACCCTAAGTGTCCATCAACAGATGAATGGATCAAGAAGATGTGGTTTATCGGGGTGCCTGGGTGGCTTAGTCGGTTAAGCGTCCGACTTTCGCTTAGGTCATGATCTCACAGTTTGTGGGTTTGAGCCCCGCGTCGGGCTCTGTGCTGACTGCAAGCTCAGAGCCTGGAGCCTGTTTCAGTCTGTGACTCCCTCTCTCTCTGACTCTCCCCTGCTCATGCTGTCTCTCTCTCTCTCCTAGAAATAAAAACATTTAAAAAAAAAAAAAAAAAGAAGTGGTTTATCTACACAATGCAATCCTACATGGCAATGAGAAAGAATGAAATCTGGCCTGTGTAGCAACATGGATGGACTTTGAGGGTGTTATGCTGAGCGAAATAAGTCAGGCAGAGAAGGACAAATATCATATGTGTGCATGTATAGGAGGATTAGGAGGAACTTAACAGAGGACCAAGGGGGAGAAGAAGGGCGGAAATGGTGGGGGAAAGGGTGAGAGGCAAACCATGAGAGACTCTTGAATGCTGACAAAAACTGAGGACTGGTGGATGTGGGGGGGAGGAGGGGTGGGCATGGAGGAGGGCACTTGTGGGGATGAGCACTGGGTGTTATGTGGAAACTAATTTGACAATAAACTATTTGTAAAAAAATAAAAAACAAAAAATAAAAAGGACCTAGTGCCGTGTGTTCTATTTACGTGAGGCTCTGGGAGAGGCCTGTGTGACCATCAGCAGCAGAAGGCCAGACAGCGCTTGGCTGGGGCTGCCGGCTGATGGGAACGTTCCGTACACATAGATGGACACGTTTTCTAAAAGCTGTTGAAATGTACACTTAAAAATGGACATATTAAAAAAAATATTTTTAGGGGCGCCTGGGTGGCTTAGTCGGTTAAGCGTCCGACTTTCGCTTAGGTCATGATCTCACGGTTCGTGGGTTCGAGCCCCGCGTCGGGCTCTGTGCTGACTGCCGGCTCAGAGCCTGGAGCCTGCTTTCAGTCTGTGACTCCCTCTCTCTCTGACCCTCCCCTGCTCACGCTGTCTCTCTCTCTCTCTCCTAAGAAATAAATAAAACATTTAAAAAAAAAATATTTTTAGAGCATGAGTCGGGGAGAGAGGCAGAGAGAGAGAGTCCCAAGCAAGCTCCACGCTCAGCACAGAGCCCAACGCAGGGCTCCAACCCGTGACCCTGGGATTAAGACCTGAGCCGAGGTCAAGAGTCAAATGCTCAACTGACTGAAGCACCCAGGCTCCCCCAAAGGGCACATTTTATTGCATGTAATTATAACTCAATAGAAACTTTTTTATTTATGTGTTTTAATGTTCACTTCTGAGAGAGCGAGAGAACACGCACATGCTCGAGCGTATAAGCAGGGGAGGGGCAGAGAGCGGGTGGCAGACCTCCGAAGCAGGCTCTGCGCTGACAGCAGCGAGCCTGATGTGGGGCTCAAGCTCACAAACTATGAGATCATGATCTGAGCCGAAGTCAGATATTCAGGCAACTGAGCCAAGAGCCCCAAAACTTTTTAAAATGAGCAGCTGTGGGGGCGTCTGGGTGGCTCAGTCGGTTGAGTGTCCGACGTCGGCTCAGGTCATGATCTCACAGTTCGCAGGTTCGAGCCTCACATCCGGGTTTGTGCTGACAGCTCAGAGCCTGGAACCTGTTTCAAATTCTGTGTCTCCCTCTCTCTGACCCTCCCCTGCTCATGCTGTCTCTCCTTCTCTCAGAAATTTAAAAAAAAAAAAATTAAAAAAAATTTTTATTTTTTTTTATTTATTTTTTTTAATGTTTGATTTATTTCTAGGGGAGAGAGAGAGACAGCGTGAGCAGGGGAGGGTCAGAGGGAGAGGGAGTCACAGACTGAAGCAGGCTCCAGGCTCTGAGCCGGCAGTCAGCACAGAGCCCGACGCGGGGCTCGAACCCACGAACCGCGAGATCATGACCCAAGCGAAAGTCGGACGCTTAACCGACTAAGCCACCCAGGCGCCCCTAAAAAAATTTTTTTAAATGAGCAGCTGAGGTCGGCGTCACCCAGCCCTCAGGGAGCATCTGTGGTCCAGTGAAGGTGCCTGGCGGATGTCACCGTTCTCCCTCCAGCGCCCACGGCCACGCGTTTGTCCTCCGCTGCTAGCAGGGGGAGCCGCGCGTGTCACAGCAGAATCGGGCTCACCCACGGTGACACCACCGGCGGCCAGCCGTCCGCTCGTGGCTGCTGCAGATCCGAGGAGGATCTGGGAATTCTTATCAATTTGCCCGGCTCTCTTAATTACTCTGCACGGCGGAACCTCGGAGCTCCCGGGGGAGGCCATTACCACAGACAAGGGGCCTCCCGGCGGGGCCCCCTGCTCGGCCCCCGGAGTCCCCGGGCGCCCGCAAGGGCGAAGGAGCCTCAGGGCCCCCATCCCGGCCGGATCCACTGCCCCTGCAGGCCAGGGCGCGAGATTCCGTTTGATGGAACAGCACCTCGACTTTAAAACCCAAAAAACCCAGTTTATAGAACAAACCCGCTTTCGTTCTCTCTCTCTCTCTCTCTCTCTCTCTCTCTCCTCTCTCTGTGGTTTTTTATTGAAGTATAATTGGCAAACGATTTCCTGTTAGTTTCAGGTGCAGCGTCGGTTTTCCGGTCTCATGAGGGGTATCCAGTCTCTGGAGAGCACTGCGCAGTCAGGTCACACTCCTGTTCCCTCGCTAAGGAAAGGCCACCGGGGACCCCCAGCCCCCCAGCCGTAGGTGTGACCAGGGACCTGGCTGCCTGCCAGCGAAAGCTCGCTCGCAAAGCTGGAGGCCGTCTTGTCCGGGGTTTCCTTGCCGTTTCAGATATTACCCGAGGTGGGCGCAGTTCTGCGGAGAAGTTCCCGCACCCACGCGGTGGGTGTCCCGCTGCCCGTGAACCTGGAGGCGATGAGGCTGAGTTTTCCACTAAATATGATCACTGTGTTTTTAAAATACAGCCTTTGTCACATTAACACTCCCTCATATTCCTGCTTTACTAAGCGTTTCATCATCAGTAGGTGTTAAACGTTACCGGGGTTTTTTGCATCAATTATGATGAACATGATTTTTTTTTCATTTATTCATGTGGTAAAATGTGGTGGTAGATTTCCTGAAAATAAGCCAGCCTTGCATTATGGAGGTAAACTTCACCTGATGTATGTATAATACTTGGTTGATTTGATTTGATAATGTTTATATGTAGTTTTTGCAGCTATATTTATAAGTTAAATCAGCCCGCAAGTGTCTCTTGCGTTCTTGTGTAGTTCGGGAATAAAACTAGCCAGACAGCTTTCACTCTTTCTCACTTTTCTGAATAATTTGAATAAAATAGAAACGTACTGTCCCTTGAAACTTTGGTTTCCGTGAAAATTCAGTAGAGCCACCCGTAAAGCCCTCCGAGCCAGGGACCTTTGGGAAGAGAATTGTTGGACACTTCGGTTTCCTTAATAGTCACTGACGGTCCAAGTGCTATCTTTTGGTTCTGGATTTGGAGTTTTGTGTTGTTTCTAGGTTTTATCAATTTCCTGGCAGATAGCTCTTGGTAACACTCTCCTGGGCCCAGGCCCCCCTGCTGGCCACCACCCCCACCTCTGCTCCCTTGCTCTCCCTTGTTTGGATCAGTCACCGCAGACGACAGCGTGGGCTCGGTCGGTGTTCCTTGCGCCGTTTTCCTCGGGGCTTCCGTGTCACTGAAGTCCGCCTTTAGCGTCACAAATTTACATCCTGTTTCCCTCATTCTGTTGCGTTACTTTCTCTCCGGCTTCTATGCTGGGCGTTTCGCTCATCCGTGTTTCCCGGGAAACGGTCTCAGCTGCCTCCTGCAGAGTCTGGGAGGCAGTTCGGAGTCTTCCTTAATTCACCTTATGGATTCCTTTATGACCCAAGGATGATTCCGTGATGTGTTGTCAGTTCAAATCAGAATGGACTTGGGGGGCGGGGGGGTGGTTTCTAATTTTATTGCATTATGTCTGAAAGGAATGGAGACCTACTCTGTGGCCAGTCTGATCTGTGGTCTGATTCTGTGTCTGGTCTATTTGCTGAAAAAGAAATTCTATTCTCTGCCTTTTAGCTTAGGTGTCGGTGTGCCTAGTAACTCACACCAATCAATTCCATGGATTAAGTCTTGGCCACCTCTGCATGGGCTTATCTGTCTGTGATCAATAGGGACAAGTCACAGCCTCCATCTGCCTGTGTCTCTGTCACTTGTCACCAGATGCACTCTGTAGCCGCGCCTGTACCAACAGAGTCCTGACACTGGTTGTATCATTGTGTTTTATGTTTCATTTTTAATTTTGGAGTGTCTTTTATTTTAAACGGGTCGTCTACACAGCATCTTGTGCAGTCTTGGGGTTTTTTTAATTCAATCTGAGAGTTTTTTACTTTCATTAGTGAGTTTAACTCATTCGTTAAATTATCTCTGGGATTTAATTTTCCTGCTCTACTTTCTTTCTTTCTGTTTCATTCTTCCACGTTCCTGTTTTTCATGGGAGAAGTCCAGCTGGCTTCTGCTGTCACAAGTTTCATGTTCTGACTTTGTTTTAGCCTCACAGACTCCCAGCCGGTTCATGCAGCCCTGCCTGGTTCTGAGACACCCCCCACCTGCTCCCCTCTGGGCTCTGAGACACCCCCACCTGCTCCCCTCTGGGCTCTGGAGACACACACCCCCCACCTGCTCCCCTGGGCTCTGAGACACCCCCACCTGCTCCCCTCTGGGCTCTGAGACACCCCCCACCTGCTCCCTCTGGGCTCTGAGACACCCCCCACCTGCTCCCCTCTGGGCTCTGAGACACCCCCACCTGCTCCCTCTGGGCTCTGAGACCCCCCACCTGCTCCCCTCTAGGCTCTGAGACACCCCCACCTGCTCCCCTCTGGGCTCTGAGACACCCCACCTGCTCCCCTCTGGGCTCTGAGACACCCCCACCTGCTCCCTCTGGGCTCTGAGACACCCCCCACCTGCTCTGCTCTGAGACACCCCCACCTGGCTCTGAGACACCCCCCACCTGGGCTCTGAGACACCCCCACCTGCTCCTGGGCTCTGAGCACCCCACCTGCTCCCCTCTGGGCTCTGGTGCCCCCCACCTGCTCCCTCTAGTCCCCTCTGGGCTCTGAGACACCCCCCACCTGCTCCCTCTGCTCTGAGACACCCCCACCTGCTCCCTCTGGGCTCTGAGACACCCCCACCTGCTCCCTCTGGGCTCTGAGACACCCCCCACCTGCTCCCCTCTGGCTCTGAGACACCCCCACCTGCTCCCCTCTGGGCTCTGAGACACCCCCCACCTGCTCCCCTCTGGGCTCTGAGACACCCCCACCTGCTCCCCTCTGGGCTCTGAGACACCCCCCACCTGCTCCCCTCTGGGGTCTGAGACACCCCCACCTGCTCCCCAGGCTCTGAGACCCCCACCTGCTCCCTCTGGGCTCTGAGACACCCCCACCTGCTCCCTCTGGGCTCTGAGACACCCCCCACCTGCTCCCCTGGGCTCCTGAACCCCCCCCCCTCCCCTCTGGGGTCTGAGACACCCCCACCTGCTCCTAGGCTCTGAGACACCCCCACCTGCTCCCCTGGGCTCTGAGACACCCCCCACTGAGACACCCCACCTGCTCCCCTCTGGGCTCTGAGACACCCCCCACCTGCTCCCCTCTGGGCTCTGAGACACCCCCACCTGCTCCCCTCTGGGCTCTGGCTGCTCTGGACTGAGACACCCCCACCTGCTCCCCTGGGCTCTGAGCTCCCCTCTGGGCTCTGAGACACCCCCACCTGCTCCTCTAGGCTCTGAGACACCCCCACCTGCTCCCCTCTGGGCTCTGAGACACCCCCCACCCCTCTGCTCTGAGACACCCCCACCTGCTCCCCTGCTCCCCTAGGCTCTGAGACACCCCCGCCTGACCCCCACCTGCTCCTGGGCTCTGAGACACCCCCACCTGCTCCCCTCTGGGCTCTGAGACACCCCCCACCTGCTCCCCAGCTCTGAGACACCCCCACCTGCTCCCCTCTGGGCTCTGAGACACCCCCACCTGCTCCCCTCTGGGCTCTGAGACACCCCCCACCTGCTGAGACACCCCCCCTGCTCCCCTGGGCTCTGAGACACCCCCACCTGCTCCCTCTGCTCTGAGACACCCCCCACCTGCTCTCCCTCTGGGCTCTGAGACACCCCCCACCTGCTCCCCCTCTGGGCTCTGAGACACCCCACCTGCCCCCTCTGGGCTCTGAGACACCCCCACCTGCTCCCCCTCCTCTCCTGAGACACCCCCACCTGCTCCCTCTGGGCTCTGAGACACCCCCCACCTGCCCCTCTGGGCTCTGAGACACCCCCACCTGCTCCCCTCTGGGCTCTGAGACACCCCCACCTGCTCCCCTCTGGGCTCTGAGACACCCCCCACCTGCTCCCTGCTCCCTCTGGGCTCTGAGACACCCCCCACCTGCTCCCCTCTGGGCTCTGAGACACCCCCACCTGCTCCCCTCTGGGCTCTGAGACACCCCCACCTGCTCCCCTCTGGGCTCTGAGACACCCCCACCTGCTCCCCCTCTGGGCTCTGAGACACCCCCACCTGCTCCCTCTGGGCTCTGAGACACCCCACCTGCTCCCCTCTGGGCTCTGAGACACCCCCACCTGCTCCCCTCTGGGCTCTGAGACACCCCCACCTGCTCCCCTCTGGGCTCTGAGACACCCCCACCTGCTCCCTGGGCTCTGAGACACCCCACCTGCCTCCGCCTCTGGGCTCTGAGACACTCCCCACCTGCTCCCCTCTAGGCTCTGAGACACCCCCACCTGCTCCCTCTGGGCTCTGAGACACCCCCACCTGCTCCCTCTAGGCTCTGAGACACCCCACCTGCTCCCCTCTAGGCTCTGGAGACACCCCCACCTGCTCCCCTGGGCCTGAGACACCCCCACCTGCTCCCCTCTAGGCTCTGAGACACCCCACCTGCTCCCCTCTGGGCTCTGAGACACCCCCCACCTGCTCCCCTCTGGGCTCTGAGACACCCCTGCTCCCCACCAGCCGGCCGCAGTCACAGCAACAGCAGCTGGAAACCTCGCGTTGGACCACTGATGCCCGGCTCTGCTGCTCTGACCCCTGGAGGTCAGGCCTGTCGCAGTTTCTCCAGGATTTGCTTCTCTCCTCCTGTCAGCACCTCTTCTGGGAGGCTTTTCGGTGCGGGTCCCTCTATAAGCCCGTGTTTGTACCGCACGTGCTCAAAGAGCCCTCGTGTCCGAGCCCTGCAGGGGCTTCGAGGTTCGGGTCTGAGAACTCGGCGCGGGACGCGGACGGCCCGGTAGGCTCCCTCCTCGGTCCGCCCTCTGCCGTCAGGCTCCAGAGGGAGCCGTCCGGCCGGTGCAGGGACCACGCACAACTGTGGCCAGGAGCGAGGGGCTGGTTCCTGGGCCTTGGGAAGGGCAGTGACAGCTTCCGGGGCGTCCTCGGCCCCGTGACCAAGTTTCCCGTGAGTCGAAGGCTCCGCCGCACATGCTTCCTGCACCACCACACCCGCTACTCGCTTATGTTTGGGTTTATGGGAGCAAAGGGAGGCCCCGGCCCCGGGGACAGAGGCCACCCTGCCGTCCGACTCCCTGCAGGCTCGCGTCTCAGGCCAGAGACGGCGGCGCGGCCGGCGTGGTGGGGGCAGGAGCACGGGCTCATCGGATTTGCTTTGCTTTCTGAAGCCGCCTGCCGCCGCGGCCCCAGCGCCGTGACACAGGCCGTGACACAGGCCGCCCCCTGCCCCCCCGTGTGAAGCCGGGGCCGCCCTCCCGTGGGGAGCCAGGAGGACGGGACCTGCCCAGGCTTGGGACTGACTGGCCCGAGCTCACTCGTGAGCCAGCAGTCTCCAGCCCGTGTGCCCCGGCCCGCCTCCTCCGGGCAGCCTGCACCGCAGGCCGCGTTCCCCGCGGTGGCACGGACGCTACCCGCTCTCCCTGCGCGGGGGGTCGGGGTCAGCAGTGGCCAGCGGGCCGGGCTCCCCACCGCCCCTGCGGACGGCGAGGCGGGCATGTGCACAGGGGGCTTCACGGAGACCCGTCTCTGGCCACATGTCGGGACTCGGCACACGTTTGGCCTCACAGGCTCAGCCCTTCAGAAGGGAAAGGCCCTGGGAGCCCCCTGAGGCCCCCCCGCCGCCCCCCGCGGCTGAAACCCCCCGGGAAGCAGCAGAGGATATCGGCAGCCGCGTCGCAGGGCCTCGGCGCCGGCCACCTGATAGAGCCACCCGCCCGGCACGCCGGCTCTGTCGGCAGCTCGGCCCACGTGCCTTCCCCCTCCTGCTGGGCTACCGGAAAGCAGCCACGGGGTCCCGAAGGCCATCACCAGACCTGCAGAGAGCAGGCTGAAGGCCTGGTGTGGGGAGGCCCCGGCCACAGCGGCTCGCAGCGCCCTGAGCACGATGGCCGCCTGTGTGCCTGTGGCTGGTGGGCTGTCCTCACAGGGGCCACATTTTTGTGGAAAAGGAGTGTTGCCTCAGCCACGTGCAGCGGCCCCCCTGCCACGAGCAGCGACAGGCGGGCGGCGGGGGGTACATAAGGACCGGCAGCCCCCAACGTGCGAGGGGCCCCAGCCGCCTGGAGCAGCGAGCCTGTCTGGCTGGCAGAGGGGACCTGCCGTGGTCCCTGGTGAACGTGCATCTGTCACGAATCTTACCTTGTTTACCGAGCGTTAGGCTCAGATCTGTGGGAAGGAGGCAGGCGAGGACCCACCCGTCCCATCGGCTCGGTGGCCTCCCGCCGTCCCCACCTGGCACCTCGCGGGCCTGCTCTCCAAACGCAGCCCAGGCCCTCGGCCCCGCGTCCCGGGTGAGGGCAGAGGCAGGCACGGCCCCAGTGCCCAGAGGCCAGTTCACCCTTCGCACACCTCCCGCGCGCTCTCCGCTCCTTCTCTCCTTTCCCTTCTGGGGCCGGAGGCTTCCTTCTGCGCCCGCCTCCGTCTCCCAGAGGGGAATCGTGCCAGGCTCCGTGTCCTGGCCACCGCTCGCCGCCACCTGCCCGACGTCTGGCTCTCGCTGCCCTGCCCCCACCCCTGCACCCGCACACCTGCCGCCCGCCCCCCCTCCCCGCACCTCTTCCCGGAGCAGCTGAGCCTCGGGCCCCGGAGGCCACACGCAGGCGCTGCTGCCCGCCTGGTCAAGGGCAGGACTGGCGTCTCCTCAAGGCCTGTGCCCCCCGAGCGTCCCTCCCAAATTCCCTTCCTTAGGCCCCCGCGTGCTGTCCCTGCCCGGTGCCGCTTCCGAAGGCCTGGGACAGGAGCCACGCTGGGCCACGGGAGAGGCACCCCGGACAGGCCTGGGTAAGCCCAGAACCAGGGGCGGGGGTGCCCTGAAGATGATATTAGGAGGGAGTGATTGGGGGTTGGCGTTGGGTGTTAACCTCAGGAAGGGAGGGGACGGTGCGGGGACGCTGGCGTGGTTGACAAGGCGGGTGGTCTGCGGTCAGTGCCCCCAGCCCAGGCCCGGAGCCACTCGAAGACGGACCCGGGTCTCCTGCCCCACCCCCACCTCCCCCTGCTGAGCCCAGAGCCTCTGCACCCAGGGCAGCCAGCGGCTCCTGCAGGGCCGCTCCGGCCGGGCCCAGGGCCCCGGGAAAGCTGGCAGCTTCCGGACACGCGGGCTCGGGAAGCCAGGCTGCTCCAGTCCACTGTTCGCTTGAGGCCTGGGCTCCGTGCCACCATGCTGGGATGCCTTGGAAGGTTTTGGGGAGCAGGACATAATCTAATTCATAACCACTCATCAAAGAGGACGTGGGGGACAAGGGGCCTCCTTTGAGGAGGGCTGAAGCCAGGGGCACGGGGGCTCCCAGGGAAGTGGCACGCGCCAGCACGGCAGATGGGGGTGAGGGGCTCGGAAGGCCCAGAGGGACCAGCTGAGGCCGCAGCGAGCCTGAGACGCCCCGTCCCTGTGCCCAAGACTACCACTGGGACCTGAGACCCGCGGTGCCCCAGCCCCTGGGGGGGGTCTCTGGTGAGCCAGGGCAGTCCTGCGCCCAGCCCGTCTGGCAGTCTTCAGGGGCCCAGGCGGCACGCGCCCAGGGCAGCCCCCCGCCCTGCTTCCCAGAGTCAGGCAGCGCCCCCAGCCCCAGGTCAGAAGGGGGCTGAGCAGTGGCCTTGGCTGGGGGCCCCCGGGACAGAGACCAGTTCCTGCTCCCCAGTTCACAGCCTGGAGGCCCTTCCTTTCTCGGGGGCCGGAGCTGGACCAGCCGCACCCAGGAAGCCAGTCCTGTGCACAAGTGGCTTTCCCGAAGCCTGATGAGAACGCGGGAGAAATTCCCAGCCAGGCCCCGCAGGATGGCCCTGGTGGGGACGGAAAGGGCACAGTGGAGCAGGCCACGCTTCCATGAAGCAGCCACGGCTCTGAGGGAGGGCACATCGCAGGCGAAGCTGGGAAGACACATCATGGTCACGGGGTGTGTGCTGGGGACAAACGGGCCTGACCTGTCCAGCTTCGTGCCTGAGCTGGGACCGCTCCTCCCCCGGAGACACCGGCCACCTCCTCGGGGTGCCTCCGCGGGCCTCCTTCCTCCCCGTGCCCCCTGAGGCAGCGCATTGTGCGGACCTACACTGTTGTGCAGAGGGAGCCCCCCAGGGTTGGGACCCTGCCCCTCCCTACTGGCCGCTGCCTTCCAGAAGGAAACCAAGTAAGCTGGGGGCGGGGGGGGGGAGGGGCGGTACCGGCAGGGGGCAGGGGGGCCTGCCTGGACGTCCAGGCCTGTGGGTTTACTTGTAGGATGTGGGACGGGAGAGCGTGTGCACGGGAGGGATTGGTCTGGGGAAGGACAACCACGAGGCAGGCCCTTCCTTCATGAGGGAGAAGCAGCCATGGCCTTGGGAAGCAGAGAGGGGCACAGGAGCGTCCAGGGACCAAGCGCACCGTGGCCACTCTCCAGGACCCCGGTGCTCGCAGGCCTGGCACTAGGGGAGCAGGGCCTGGCCCTCGGATTGGGTCCCAGGGCACAGGAGGGAGGCCCAAGGGTATGTGACCCAGGGAGGCTGCAGAGAAAGGAGCCAGGGGGCCGGAGATGGCGGAAGGGCTCCGGGTCAGGGCCAGGGCCCCGAGCTGCAGGTCAGCGCACTGGGAGACGCTGGCAGGAAGCGCAGGGGACACTGCCCGGCTGCAGACCGGCCGCTTCTATCCCAGCCACCTGCCCTCCGGCCTCACCCGGCCGGGTCCCCACCATCCAGCGCTCCCCACTTGTGGCGTGCAGCCACCGTGGGTGGATGGTGCGCGTGTCCCCCGTGTGTCTCACGCATGAGATGCTGCCGCCAGACCCCACCTTTCCCCGTCCGTACACTCTGGGGCAGTGGGGACCTTCCCAGGGCTCCAGAGACTCTGGCGCTGCCTGCCAGGGAGCCCACGAGAGAGAGAGTCACTCTGAGCTTGCATCTTACAGCTGCTTTTTAATAACATATATATATATATATATTTTATATATTTTTTTTTTTTTTTTTTTTACAAAAGAAATACATTCACAGTTCTAACAGCTTGGGAAAATAGCAAAAAGCCTGAAAGATGAAAGTCTCCTACTGCGTCTAGTGCAGACGCCATTGTGGGTGCTTTGCAAGGGTGGGCCCGGAGTGTCAGCCCATGCCTGTGACGTGTGGTCCGGCTCCGGGTCGTTGACCTGTGCCTGGCCACGCGTGTTGGGGCTGCTGGGCAGCTGGGGGTGCCTGGCATGCATGGCCGGCACGCAGACGGCACTTGACAGCGAGGGAAGTGCCGAGACCTGCCATGAGTCAACCATTACCCTCTGCGTCCCCGTGGGACCTGTTATGAAAAGGTCACGGCAGGAGATGGCATTTTCAGGGCCAAGTGTCCAGAGTGAGCGGTGGGGGGGCAGGGTCGGGCCCGCGGTGCAGCCGCAGAGCACGTGCCCACAGAGACCTCGGGTCCCAGGGCCCCAGGGCACGGCCGTGGCCGCTGAGCCGCTTCCCTCGGAGGACCTCCAGGCTGACGGGCTCTGGTAAGAGCGCCCGGGCGGGCGTGTGGGTCCCACCGGCGAGAAACACGGCAGCCCGTGCTCGGGGCGCCCAGCCGCCTGCCCCTCCTGCCCCTTGTGACGTGACGCGCTTTTCTCTTGCTGCCCTTCTGGTAGAACTCGCAGCACCTCCAGCAGCCGACGGCCTCAGTCACCCTGACAGGAGCCCCGTGGGCACACAGGCTGCCTTTGCCATCAAGGGGATGAAGATGGAAGCCCAGGCCCAGCCCACCAGAACCTCCAGGGCGCACCCTGCAAAAACTAAAGGCTGCCCGAGGCGCCCCAGGATCCGCAACTACAACTGGAGGGACTGACTTCTCCCGTCAGAGCCTGGAGCCCGAGCTCTCCTCACCCACAGGGTGTGTGTGCAAGCAGCCACGTGTGCACACGAGTGTGGGGTGCAGGCAGGGAGCAGGCTCCCCAGCGCCACCACGGCGCCCCGCACACCAGCCTGAAGCATTAAAGCCCGTGCCTCCCGTGTTCTCGCTGCCATGGAGTTGTCTGCTTGTGGGGGGAGGCTGGGCCGGCGGGGGGCAGGGGGTCACAGGCAGCATGGCCTTCCCCAGAGCCCGCTGAGGGTGTCAGGGGACACGGGGAGCAGAATGTCCGCCCACAGGGGCGCCTGGGTGGCTCAGTCGGTTAAGCGTCCGACTGCGGCTCAGGTCATAATCTCGTGGTTTGTGGGTTCGAGCCCCACGTCAGGCTCTGTGCTGACAGCTCAGAGCCTGGAGCTGCTTCAGATTCTGTGTCTCCCTCTCTCTCTGACCCTCCCCTGCTCACACTTGTCTCTCTCTCTCTCTCTCTGTCTCTCTCTCTTTCTCTCAGAAATAAATAAAATATTTAAAAAATTAAAAAAAAAAAAAAGAATGTCCACCCACGGAGCATCCTGAGTGCCATGTGTGTGACGGGCCCTCCAGGAAGAAGTGAAAGCTGGCAGTCTGGGTGAGCCCCCGGGGCCAGACCTGGTCCCCAAGCTCTGGCCAGCATGCTGGGGCGCTCACGTCCGGTTGCTGCTGTGGTGGATGTGGCCCTTGCAGTCTCAGCCGGCCCCGGGACACCAACACGGTGTGGCACTTCCCACCCCCACCCCCCACCTAGGGGCAGATGCCCAGATGCCTGGGGCGGGGCCCCGGGGCCCCTTCGCTCCAGGCACCACCAGACCACAGCCGCAGGTCCACGCCCGAGAAGAGCCCCACATCGTAAGCGCGCACCTGTCGCAGGCGCGCGCTGCAGTGAGCTCAGCAGTTAGGACCACGGTCCCCAGTCTCGGGGAGTCAGCGTGGGGGAGGCCAGGGCATGTGCTGCCCCTCCTCCAGAGCCCTCAGCCTGTTTGTCCCCTGGCGTCCACACCTGGTTGGCACACCCAGAGTGCTCCTTGCCTGCAGCCGTGCTCGGGAAGAGAGACCGCCTGTCCCCAACCCCAGGCAGAGCGTGGCCGTGCCCTCAGGCGGCCTGGGCATGCTACACTGAGGCTTTCCCTTTCTGGGTGCTGGCTCTCACTGAACCGGGCAGACAGCTTCTCTGGGAGGACGGGAGAGGGCTGCCGTGTCACCTGCGTGCCTCAGGTGGCCTTTGTGGCTTGTTTGCCCTCGAGTAAAATGTGAACGTTGCCATCCGCCTGCTTGGCTCACAGGTGTAAGGGAGTGTGCAGACGCATGTCAGAAGGGGAGCCCACGAACGGGGTGATGGTGCTGGTCCACGCGGTGCCTGCTGTACGGCCGAGAAGTCAGAGACCAGGTCCCAGGGGTTGGCGATGGCCCCTGCCCCGTCCTGTGCCTCTGTCATGGGGTTCATGGAGCCCCGTGTGAACACGCACAGGCATGGAGGACGCCCTAACCACAGGCTCGTCCTGGGTGGGCCGCACTTCCAAGAGCTGCAGGGGTGAGGGCAGGTCATTCCCAACAGGCCCCGGAAGCAGCAGCCTGGAGACGGCCTTGCCGGGGGTGCCACAGTCCTGGCGCTCGGCTGTTTGAAGTGAGGCGTGGCCATGTGGCTTCCTTATGCCTTGTCACTTCCCACGGAGACGCTTCAGAGCCCGCGAGCGAGCCCGAGCCCTCTCCGTGGCGCAGACCCAGGCCCTCCGTCCCAGGCTGTGTCGGCCTGGAAACAGTCCCCATCACCTGGCCCCTGCAGGCCACAGTGACCAGCAGGAAGTGAGCATGGGATCATTCAAGTCACCAGAAGCTGGGAGTGCTGTGCAGCACGCCAGCCGGTCCTGGCCCCGGTGCAAAGTATCTGAAAAATGATTAAGTTGAAAGAGAAGGAAAACCCTATGGGAAGGTTGTTCAGGACATTATTTCAACCGTTGGACCTTAGGGCCCTCCCCGCCCGTTTTCCGGGTGGAAAGCTCCCAGGGACAGGATGCCACGGGAGGGACTGGAGCATCCTGGCCCCCAGACGCCAGTGGGACCTAGCGGGGCTGGGAGCGCCGTGGGGCACCCAGGGGCACATGGCCAGGTGAAGCTGTGTTGTCGGGACTCACAGTGCCCATCCCGTTCTGTGCTGTCCCTGAGCGTCCTGGCCAGCGTCCCGCCCCTGGAAGCCAGGCAGGAGGGGTTGTCATGGAGCCCAGCAAGGAGCTCAGCGTTTGCTTTCAAGACAATGGGGTGGCTACAAAGCAGCGGGGCGCTGGCCTTGCAGGGGACCGCCAGGGCCTCCTCCGGCTTCACAAAGAGCCCACTTGGGGGCCCATCGGGGCATGGCCCCCAGGGCTGGGGGAACTCCATCCTGGACTCTCTCTCAGGTGACCCGTAAACGGGCCGCCTGTTTCTTTTTGGTCTGGAAGCCTAGGTCTTTTTGTAAGTTCGGTAACCATGTGAGCCGGGAAATGTGTGCAACGCAAGGCTTGAGCCTCCGTCGGACGCGTGCGCGCCCGTGGGGGCGAGTGGCCACGTGCGCGCGCAGTGCCTCTGCCGGGGTGGGGGGGCCCTTTGTTCGCCCCAGGCCGGTTTGTGTCCGTGCCACGCCCCGGCCGAGGCTCCGGGAGCCGAGCGCGCGCGCCGGCCCGTGAGGTTTGGGAGAGCGGGCGCGCGGTGCTGCGGTGACCGGCAGTGACCCCGCCCGGGGCGCCCTCGGCAGGGGTCAACGACCGCCGCGCCGCCCGGCCCATCACCCTATCGCTTAGCAACGCCCACTCGCGCGCCGCCATTGGCCCGGCGCTCACGCCCCCGGCTCCCGATTGGCCGCGGCTCCAAGAGGGTCCCGCCCACCACCCCCACCTCCGGCCCCCCACCTCTGCCCCACCCCCCCACCTCCGCCCCCCCCACCCCCGGCCCGGTTCCGCGCGGCCAGAACGCGGGCCGTCAGTCTGTCTTCTCGGGGGTCCGGCGGGCCCCCAGCATGCCCCCAGGGTGACCCCAGAGTGGCCCAAGCACATCCCGTCCAACTCACCCGCGCGGCGCGCACACGTGGCCCCTGCCCCGAGGGCGGAGGTCGGCCCCGGGAGGGGGCGGGCCTGCGGCGGCCTCAGTCCCCGCGCTTGCGCGTGCGCCGCCGGGGTTCCGCGCGCCGCCGGCCCGCGGGGGCGGGGCACAGAAGCCGGGGCGGGGGCCCCCGGCGCCCCCCGAGCGCCGGGTACCCCAGCCCTGCGCGCTCCCGCGCGGGGTCCCGGCGGCTCGGCGGCGCGCCGCATCACCCCACTGGCGGCGGCGCGCCGGGTCCCGGGGCGCAGCCCCGACGCTCATTGGCCTGGGCGGCGCAGCCAAGCTGTCAGCCCATGTGGCGTGTCCGCGCGGGGACGGCCGCGGTTAAATAGAGTCGGCGCCGGCCTAGAGGGAGCCAGAGAGACGCAGCGGCCCGCGCTCCTCCGCCGCCGCGCTCCCTCCTCGCGCCCCGCCGCTCGCTCCGCCCGCCGCCCGCGCCCACACCAGGTACGAGCGGCGCGCCGGCCCGGGCCCGGGGCGCTGGCCGGCCGCGCGGGCCCGAGTCCCGGGTCTGGGTGCGCAGGGCGCCGGGCTCGGGCGCCACGGCCCGGCGGGGCAGGTGGGCGACGGCGAGGGGCGCCCGCCGAACAGCCATTTTGGCCGCGGGCTGGGCCACGCGGGCCTCGCCGCCGACCCCCTCCGCCCGCGGCCCACGCCGCGCCCGGGGAGGGAGGGACGCGGCCGGCACGGCGGCGTGGGGGCGGGGGGCCGGCTTCCATCACGTGGGCGCCTCGCGGAGCCCCGAAGTTCTGGGGGGCCGGCCGGCGGCGGCGCCGCGGGGGCTCCAGCCCCTGCCCGGTCCGCGCGGGACTCGGCGTGAATAGCAAGTAGGGAGAACAGCGGGCGCGCCCAGGAGGGGCAGCCGCCCCGGCGTGGAGCCTCCGGGCCGCCAAAGGGCTCTTTATTCGGCGCCGGGGGTGGGGCCCCCTCCCGGCCGGGGACTCAGGGCCGCCGGGCCGCCCGAGGAAGACGCTGCTCTGGGCCCGCGCGCGCCGGCTCGGAGGGCCCCGGAGACGCGGGAGGCCGGGGGCCGGCGTGTCCACCCTCGTCCGTGCCGCGAGGCCCCGGGGCCTTGGCGGAAGTTTGCCGGAGCAGCGCGGGCCTTGCCGCCGCCTTCCCGGACCCCCGGGCCCGGGGTGGCCTGGGCTTGCTCTGCAGGGGCCGCGGAACCTCGGTCCGGATGCAGCGGCCTGGGGCGCCGCCTGCACAGGTGTGCGGCCCCGGGCCCCGGCCCCGGGCCCCGGCCCCGGGCGGGAACCCGGAGTGCTGCTCCCGGCGGAGGCGCTGGACCGGCTCTTCCCCAGAGCCGAGAGGTTGTGGCGTTTGGGACCCTGGGGTCCCTCCGAGAGCCTGGCAGTTGGCGGGCCGCCCTGTGTGACAACGGGCCCCTGCCTCAGGCACGGAGGGCAGCCTGGGATGCTGAGTGCAGGCCCCGCCGGGTGGTGTGGGCTGGTGTCACTCCCGCTGGCGTATTTTCTTTCTCAAACCTTGGTACTTTTTTTCCTTTCTTTTCCTTTTTTTTTTTTTTTTTTTTTTTTTGTTCCATGGGTTGGTTCTTACCATCTTAACAGATTTATGGCCAAGCGGCCCTGTCTTGGGAAGGGTTCAGCCCATTTGGGGTGGCCTTGTCTGCTGCCCTCTGTGAGGCCCCCTACCGGGAGCTCCCCAGCGGCAAGTTGCAAAGGCCAGAGACTGTTGGGGCCCAGATTCGTGGCAGCAGGGCTATCGGGGTGTGGGTGGGAGGTCACCCCTGGCCCGAAGTGACAGGCTCGAGGGTCCAGTCCTCCCAGTTAAAAGCAAGGAAGTGAGGGCGGTCTGCACCAGGGTGGACCCCCCTCCGTATAGCCAGGGCGCCTGAGCTGGCCACGGGGATCTTGGTCTCACAAACCCGTAGGTGGTGCTGTGGGGTCAGGAAGCCAGGGGAGAGGCTGCAGGCTGGCCTCTGACGGCCGGATCTGACCCGTGCTGGGCCCTCACGCTACTCTCCGCGCACAGAGCAGCCATGGAGGAGGTCGTGATTGCTGGCATGTCTGGGAAGCTGCCCGAGTCGGAGAACTTGGAGGAGTTCTGGGCCAACCTCATCGGTGGCGTGGACATGGTGACAGATGATGACAGGAGGTGGAAGGCAGGTGAGTGGGTGGCCCTGAGGCTCCCCTCCCGCGTGGGTGCTATACTTGCCGTGGGTGCAGCCTCCCGGCTGCCTGGGGCAGACCAGCTGGGGCCTGAGCCCCGGTCCCAACTGCAGAGCCTCACTGCCCACAGAGGGTCTCAGAGCCTGGGTGTGGGAGGCTGAGGGCCAGCCCAGGTGTGCATCCGCCCGTGTTATGATCAAGCTGGGTGACCTGCTGGGGGAACAGAGTCGGGGTGAGGCCAGGTGGGCAGGCACCTCTGGCCCCACCGCCCACCGCTCTGTCCCTGCCGGCCCACGAGTCCCGGGCTGTCAGATAAGACGCCAGGCTCTCTTGGGAAGCTGGTTTGACTCCCTCCCACCCAGTAGATTTTTTTGCAGAGCGGCTCTACCTGATCTACGGGATGTGAGTCAGCACAGTGGAGTCTGGCTCAGCCTCACAGGCAGGAGCAGGCCAGGCAGAGGGTCTCCAGCTAGGGCAGTGGTGGGTGGGAGGAGGCACTGTCCCCACTGTGCTCTGCTCAAAGGTCGCCACCCACATGGCTGCCCAGTGGGGCCCCTTCTCCGAGCATGACAGGGGTCGCAGTCGGCCATGTGGGGCCCAGGGGCACCCCAGGCCCAGCAGCACCAGGCTCTGCTTCTGGGGCTGCTGCCTGGTCCCCCCGGAGATCTCGCGGCTCCCCGTCATAGCAGGGACTTTGCCGTCGGTCTCTCGGGACCCACAGCCCTCCACCTGCTTGTGTCTACAGGACTCTACGGCCTGCCCAAGCGGACCGGCAAGCTGAAGGACTTGTCCAAGTTCGACACCTCCTTCTTCGGGGTCCACCCAAAGCAGGCTCACACGATGGACCCCCAACTGCGCTTGCTACTGGAGGTCGCCTACGAGGCCATCCTGGATGGAGGTGGGTCCTCCAGAGGCCGCTGGCCAACTGTGGCCACCTCAGGGCCAAGGGCCCATCTCTGCGGTCCCCACTTCCCTAGAAAACACAGCAACGTGCTCTTTCACTCTTTTAAAAGCAACCCACGTTCGGGGTAGAAACGTCAAGGCACACATCACCCAGGCGGAACCTGAGGCCACCATGCCTCTCCTGGGCCCTGGTCCAGGGCCAATGGGCTCGGGAGGTGTGGGCCTGCGCGCACGCCGGGGGTTTCACAACCACACACACAGGTGTCCCTGGCATGCCCAGGTGGCCCAGTTACCTCCCTCCCGGGCGAACGGCTAATGTGGGGCGTGGGCGGGACGCCAGGCAGGGCAGGGGCGGGATTCTGCCCCCAGGGCTCCCCCCTCGTCCCCTGCTCTCTCTGGGCTGCGTCTGGCCTTGGACAAGTACCTCAAGGTGGCTGTCCTTTGTCACGGGGAGCAGACCTGTCCCTGCCGCCCCCCGTGGCATGGAGAGGAGGCCAGCCGTGTGGGTGTGGTGCCTCAGTGGGTGGGGGGGTGGAAGCCCAGCCCCGGGGCGGTTGGGGGCCCAGTCCTGGCCTTTCAGCTCTCTAGCCCAGCAGCAGGTGCTGGCCAGGCCCCGGGGCTGGTCTGCACACAGCACTCAGAGGTGAGGGGTGAGCAGAGGCCTTTCCACTGCCCAGGCCCCACCCAGAGACCTTGGACACTGCTCCCCAGGGGCTGGCCAGGGTCCCTCCCTCCTTTCCCAGCCTGGACAGTCAGCCTTTGTCTTCCTCTGTCTTCTTATCTCAGTCCATCCTAGAGCAGGCCGCCCTTGGTGCTTGGGTGCTCATTGGTCATCGGGGCTTGCCAGACCCTGCTTGTGACACCAGGGCCAGGGGAGTATCCTGGGGACAATGCTGCTTCTGTCCTCACCTCCAGTTGTCTCTGGTCTCTGCCTGACCCAGAGCCTGGAGCACTGTCTGTCCCCTGGGCCCCTGGTTTCTTCTGACCCACTTACCTGCTCTCAGTCCTACCTGGGCTGGCTGTCCCGCTTGGGCCCCCCTCGAGTCAGGCTGAGATGGGGCTTCCTATACTTTGCCCTAGAGTGGGCGCAGGCGGGGTGCACACTGGCAGGCCCGGCTACTAGCTGCTCCCCTGTTCTCCGCAGGCATCAACCCAGCCTCCCTGCGAGGGACACACACAGGCGTCTGGGTGGGTGTGAGCGGCTCAGAGGCCTCAGAGGCTCTGAGCCGAGACCCCGAGAATCTCCTGGGCTACAGCATGGTGGGCTGCCAGCGGGCTATGATGGCCAACCGCCTTTCCTTCTTCTTTGATTTTAAAGGTATGTCCCCTGCTGGCCTGGCCCGGCCTCTGGTTCCCCCCAGGAAGGTGGGCTAGGGCGAGTGGGGGGCGCCCTGCTAGAGCCTCTTGCTTGCAGGACCCAGCATCGCTCTGGACACAGCCTGCTCCTCCAGCCTGCTGGCGCTTCAGAGCGCCTACCAGGCCATCCGCAACGGGGAGTGCCCGGCGGCCATCGTGGGCGGCATCAACATCTTACTCAAGCCCAACACCTCCGTGCAGTTCATGAAGCTCGGCATGCTGAGTCCCGAAGGCTGCTGCAAGTCCTTCGACGAGTCCGGTGAGCGGCGGCAGGGAGTTTGGGGCAGGGCGGGCGGGGGGATCACTGGACGGCGCTGGCACCCCAGCTTCGTCTGACACCAGCCACGCCCTGAGCTCTGCCCAGAGCCCCCAGCCTCAGGGGCCGGGAATCAGCATAGGCGCCTTCTGCCCTCAGGGAACGGCTACTGCCGCTCAGAGGCGGTGGTGGCCGTCTTGCTGACCAAGAAGCCCCTGGCCCGGCGTGTGTACGCCACCATCCTCAATGCCGGCACCAACACAGACGGCTGCAAGGAGCAAGGTGGGTGTGGCCGTGGGCGGGGGGGGCCAGGGGGGGCCAGCGGTGGGCGCAGGGGGACTGAGGCCTGGCTCCTCCCTCAGGTGTGACCTTCCCCTCTGGGGACGTGCAGGAACAGCTCATCCGCTCCCTGTACGAGCCAGCCGGGCTGGACCCAGAGTCTCTCGAGTATATCGAAGCCCACGGCACGGGCACCAAGGTGAGAGCCACAGCCACGCCCTGCTCCTAAGAGGCACCCAGGTGGGGTCCTGACCCTCCTTTTGTCTTCCGCAGGTGGGGGACCCGCAGGAGCTGAACAGTATCACCCGAGCCCTGTGTGCCACCCGCCAGGACCCCCTGCTGATCGGGTCCACCAAGTCAAACATGGGGCACCCCGAGCCGGCCTCGGGGCTCGCAGCTCTGGCCAAGGTGGGTGGGCTGGTCCTCCCTGCTGGGTGAGGCTGTGCCGTGGGGTGCCAGCCCCTGCCGCCTGGACAGCGGCGCACTAGGGTATGACGGGTCCTCACCCCCGGCTTGCTGTGGGTCAGACCCTCCACCAGGGAAGGTGAAGCGGCTGGGACCGCCCCAGGCAGGTGGCCCGGCCTTCGGAACTCCCCCATCCCACGCCCTCCCAACCCGCCAGTGGGGGCTGGCGGGGAGGCCAAGCAGTGGGAGCTTCTGGGTGTGGTGGGGACTTCTGATGCTCTCGCCTCCTTTAGGCTGACGCAGGAAAAGGGGCTTGTGGTCAGGTCACTGGGTCGCCACACACCACAGGTGGTGGATGTGGACGGGGCCTGTGGTGTGGTGACAGGAGGGGAAGACCCCTGGGCCCCGCCCCCGGCAGGGAGTACGGGGTCAGTTGCCCCACCAACTGCGAGCCACCCACAGGTGCTGCTGTGCCTGGAGCACGGGCTCTGGGCCCCCAACCTGCACTTCCACAGCCCGAACCCTGAGATCCCCGCGCTTCTGGACGGACGGCTGCAGGTGGTGCGCCAGCCCCTGCCCATCCGCGGAGGCAACGTGGGCATCAATTCCTTTGGCTTCGGTGGCTCCAACGTGCACGTCGTCCTCCAGCCCAACTTGCGGCCGCCCCCGGCGCCTGCCCTGCATGCCGCCCTGCCCCGTCTGCTGCTGGCCAGCGGGCGCACCCCTGAGGCCGTGCAGTGCCTGCTCGAACAGGGCCAGCGGCACAGCCAGGACCTAGGCCTCCTGAGCATGCTCAACGACATCGCAGCCAGCCCCCCCACCGCCATGTCCTGCCGAGGCTACACCGTGCTGGGCGGCAAGGGCCACGGCCAGGATGTGCAGCACGTGCCGGCTGGCGAGCGGCCCCTCTGGTTCATCTGCTCCGGTGAGAACCCTGCTCCCCGGCCCTCCCTGGAGGCTGAGTGGGGGCTGGGGCAGGGCGGCCCGGCCCCTGACGCCTCTCGCTGAAACAGGGATGGGCGCACAGTGGCGCGGGATGGGCTTGAGCCTCATGCGCCTGGGCAGCTTCCGAGACTCCATCCTGCGCTCCGACAAGGCCGTGAGGCCCCTGGGCCTGCAGGTGTCCGAGCTGCTGCTGACCACGGACGAGGCCGCCTTCGACGACAACGTCTATGCCTTCGTGAGCCTCACCGCCATCCAGGTGCGCCCGCGGGGCCCCGGGGGTGGTGGGCAGGGCAGGAAGCTGGGAAGGAGTGGGGTGCCCAGCTTGACGCGGCTGCTGTGACCAGCCTGGCATCGCCGGGACTGGCATGATGTGTCGTGTTCCCCCTTCCCCCCAGATTGCCCTCATAGACTTGCTGACCTCGGTGGGTCTGCGGCCTGACGGAATCATCGGGCACTCCCTGGGCGAGGTGGCCTGCAGCTACGCAGATGGCTGCCTCTCGCAGGAGGAGGCCATCCTCGCTGCCTACTGGAGGGGCCAGTGCATCAAGGAAGCCAACATCCCGCCAGGGGCCATGGCGGCCGTGGGTGGGTGTCTCCCCATTCCCACATCCCATTCAGCCCACTGGCCTAAGGGTCTCCAGGGAGGTGTGTCTCCTGAGCACTCCAGATGCCCACACCCGGCAGAGGTGGGGCCTGGGGGGACCCCATCGGCCACCGTCCTCACTGCAGAGCCATGGGGCCACCACTTTTCAGTACCCACCACAGTGGCCTCCCCATGCCCAGTGGCCTTGACGCCCAGCACATTCAGGGACACGGGTCTGTCAATGCTGGCGCCCTTTCTGCGCGCCTGAGCTGAGGCCAGGAGGGGCGATCACCTCCTTGCCAACACGCACAAGCCCCGGGGTTGTCGGAGCGATTGGTCCTGCTGCCTCTCGGTAGCACCTGCTCCTCGGGGCTCCCGGGGAAGAGCGGACCTGCTCGGGCCTCGGGCAGGCTGGGCTGCGGACGGAAGGGGCGCCTCGGAGAGCCCCCGCCCTGGAGGGCCGGCAGGAGAGGCGATAGGAGCCCAGACCCGGCTCCCGGCGCCTGGGGCACCCACGAGGGCGCCGTGCCCTGCGATCAAACAGCAGGAGTGAAAGCGGCTCGTAAAGGCACCGCTTCGCGGCTGTCATTACCGCACCCCTGTCATTAGGGGCCCCCCCGGGCAGCCTCTTGCTCTCCCGGGCAGGGCCCCCAGCCCCCCGGCCCCCCGGCAGCCGCCCCCTGAGGCCTCCCTGCCCACAGGCTTGTCTTGGGAGGAGTGTAAGCAGCGCTGCCCTGCTGGCGTCGTGCCCGCCTGCCACAACTCCAAGGACACCGTGACCATCTCAGGACCGCAGGTGGGGCCTGGGCGCCGAGGCTCGCCCCTTGGGACCGGGGGCCGCCCGGGTGCGTTCATGCAGCCCCCCAACGTCTCTGTCCTAGGCGGAGGTGGCTGCGTTCGTGGCAGAGCTGAAGCAGGAGGGGGTGTTTGCCAAGGAGGTGCAGACGGGCGGCATAGCGTTCCACTCCTACTTCATGGACTCCATCGCCCCCACGCTGCTGCAGGCGCTCAAGAAGGTGGGCGGGGCTCCCCGGGGGCGGGGCTCCCGGGGCGGGGCAGTGGGGGCCTGACCGTGTCCTGTGCACAGGTGATCCGGGAGCCGCGGCCCCGCTCGGCTCGCTGGCTCAGCACGTCCATCCCCGAGGCCCAGTGGCAGGGCAGCCTGGCCCGCACGTTCTCGGCGGAGTACAATGTCAACAACCTGGTGAGCCCCGTGCTGTTCCAGGAGGCGCTGTGGCACGTGCCCGCCAACGCCGTGGTGGTGGAGATCGCCCCCCACGGCCTGCTGCAGGTGGGCACTCGGGGGCCGGGCGGGCGGGACCGGCTGCAGAGAAGCCGACGGTCTGGGCCCGGGGGCGGGAGGGACACAGTCAGGAAGGCCCGTGTGCCCTCCCAGGCCGTTCTCAAGAGAGGCCTCAAGCCCAGCTGCGCCATCCTTCCCCTGATGAAGAAGGACCAGAGTGACAACCTGGAGTTCTTCCTCAGCAGCGTGGGCAAGTTGCACCTGTTAGGGTGAGCCAGCTGCCCCGTGCCGGGCTGGGTGGGGGAGCGGGTGGGGGCGGCCCCCACTCAGGCTTTTCCCCGACAGCAAGATGTGTTAACCGGGCCACACAGTGAGGTCGTCCGCAGGAAGTGGGCTGGCGCGTGAGGGCCCCCACCTCACCCTGGCAATCCCTGGGGTCTCCTGCGAGACGGTTAGCCGTGGATAGGACAGGGTAGCCCCAGGTAAGGCCACCTGGGCTGAGAGAGCCCCTCAGACCTGTCACGCACCCTCAGCTTCAGCGTCAACCCCAACGGCCTGTTTCCACCCGTGGAGTTTCCAGTACCCCGGGGGACCCCTCTCATCTCCCCTCACATCAAGTGGGACCATAGTCAGACCTGGGACGTGCCCACCGCCGATGACTTCCCCAGCGGCCCTCACAGCTCCCCTGCCACCATCTGCAACATCGGTGAGTGGGGGCTGAGGGGGCGCGGGGGCAGGGCGAGGGCACCCCCTCCCCCACGCCGGCACTAAGGCCCAGCCCCCGCAGACACCAGCCCCGAGTCCCCTGACCACTACCTGGTGGACCACTGCATCGATGGCCGCATCCTCTTCCCGGCCACCGGCTACCTGTGCCTGGTCTGGAAGACTCTGGCAAGTGCCTCTGGCCAAATCATGGAGCGGCTGCCCGTGGTGTTTGAGGACGTGACGGTGCATCAGGCTACTATCCTGCCCAATACCGGTAAGACAGGAGCCCAGCAGGGCCCAGGTGCGAAGGCTGCCCGCTGACCCCTGCCACTGAGCTCCGGCCTTGCTGTCCCTAGGGACCGTGTCCCTGGAAGTGCGGCTTCTACAGGCTTCCCGAAGCTTCGAGGTGTCTGACAACGGCAGCCTGATAGTGAGCGGTGAGCAGATGGTGCCTGGCCGGGCTGCAGGGTCTCCACCGGGCTGGGCTCCGAGTGGACCCTGGGCTGCTGGCGCCACTCCACCCACCCTCAGGCTCTCCTGTGCCCCCACCATAGGGAAGGTTTACCAGTGGGAGGACCCCGACACCAAGCTCTTCGACAGGCAGGACGGCCTGTACCGCACGGACCCCACGGCTACGTTCCACCTGAGCCAGGGGGACGTGTAC
The DNA here is from genome assembly GCA_017311185.1 of Proteles cristata cristata. Classification (NCBI taxonomy): domain Eukaryota; kingdom Metazoa; phylum Chordata; class Mammalia; order Carnivora; family Hyaenidae; genus Proteles; species Proteles cristata. The sequence goes on from JAESUZ010004244.1 coordinate 39,772, forward strand.
AAAGAGCTGCGTCTGTGCGGCTATGACTACGGCCCTCATTTCCAGGGCATCCTCGAGGCCAACCTTGAAGGTAGGGTGCCAGGTCCCCACCTGCCGCTCTGGGAACAGGCCTTGAGGCCGCCGGGGGGCCGGACCAGGCCCAACCCACCACCCAGCATCCTGCCGCCCAAGCCGTGTGGAGGGAGGGCTGCCCAGCCCTGCTGACCACCCCTGTCCGCAGGCACCGCAGGCCGGCTGCTGTGGAACGGCAATTGGGTGACGTTCCTGGACACCATGCTGCAGATATCCGTCCTGAGCGTGGCCCAGCGCACCCTACGCCTGCCCACACGCATCACCTCCATCCACATCGACCCCGCCACCCACCTGCGCAGGATGTACTCGCTGCAGGACAAGGCCCAAGGTAGCCCCCACGCCCCAGTGCCCGCAGCCCCGCGTCCCTGCGCTGGGCGCCGCCTACATTCACCCAGCCCTTCCCCGCAGCGGTCGACGTGGTGGTGAGCAGCTGTCTGCACAGCACGGTGGCCGGCGGCATCCTCCTGTCGGGCCTCCATGCCGAGGCGGCCCCGAGGCGTCAGCAGGAGCAGCTCATACCCGTCCTGGAGAAGTTCTGCTTCACACCGTACACAGAGCAGGGGCTCCTCGCTGGAGACCCAGCCCTGCAGGAGGCGCTACAGCTGTGCAGAGGTGAGACCCAGCCCCCACCGGGACCTGCTGGTGTTTGCAACTTCTTGCTTCCCAAGGGGCCTCAACTTGCCTCCTCACAAGGCTCCCAGTCTTCAGGAAGAGCCCAAGGGGACCAGGACAGATTCGGCCTGCACCCTTCCCCAGCTGTGAAACCGCGTGTGATGCCCATTCCCTCCCCTCCCCTGCCCTCCCCTGCCCTCCCCTCCTCTCCTCTCCTCGCAGAGTGTTCACACCCCTGCAGATCGCTGGGGGTAGTTGGTGGGGGGCTGGGCACAGTTGGGGAGCTCAGGGCCCTGGTGGGGCTCGCACCTCGATGGTAGGCACAGCCCCCTGGATACCCACCCGGAGGCTCCTGGCCTTGGAGGCGCAGGCTGCCCAGGCAATGGGTCCCTGCTGGGGGTCGCCGAGGGGACGCTGGCCCCTCTGACACTCCTTCCCGGGGCCGCCTCTCCCCCCTAGGGCTGGCACTGACACTGCAGACTAGGGTGGCCCAGCAGGGGCTGAAGATGGCGGTACCCGGGCTGGACGGGGCCCCGGCCCCCCAGGAGCCACCGCAGCAAGGCCTGCCCCGCCTCCTGGCAGCTGCCTGCCAGCGGCAGCTCAATGGGAGCCTCTCCCGGGAGCTGGGCCAGCTGCTGGGGCAGCAGCGCCCCCTGCTGCAGGACGACCCCCTGCTCACCGGCCTCCTCGCCTCCCCGGCGCTCAAGGCCTGCGTGGACACCGCCCTGGAGAACACGACCAGCCTCAAGATGAAGGTTGTGGAGGTGCGTGCCAGTCAGGACAGTTCGGCATGGCGCATGCAGGCCCAGCCCCGGGCAGACTCCAGTCTGCGCTCTCCCGGGCAGGGGCCAGTTAGGGGCCGTGCTGCTCTTATGTCCTTTACCGTCCTGCCCTGAATGCTGAGCGTCGGGTGAGGAGAGGGGATGCCGTGGACGCCGCAGACAGGGATGATGCTAGCTGGCGGTCTCCTCGGCCATGTCGGTGGGTGGGCTCCTCTGGCAGACGCTCACTGGCCTGGATCGGGACTCCTGCCTGGTGGCAGCTGATGCAGGAAGCTCTCTCCACCTCCAGGTGCTGGCTGGCGACGGCCACCTATATTCCCGCATCCCAGCGCTGCTTAACACCCAGCCCATGCTGCAGCTGGACTACATAGCCACGGACCGCCACACTCAGGCCCTGGAGGCTGTCCAGGCCAAGCTGCAGCAGCATGGCATAGCCCAGAGCCAGTGGGACCCCTCGGACTCCGCCCCCAGCCACCTGGGCATGGCTGATCTCCTTGTGTGTAACTGTGCTGTGGCCAGCCTCGGTGATCCGGCCACGGCCATCGGCAACATGCGGGCCGCTCTCAAGGAGGGTGGCTTCCTACTTCTGCACGTCCTGCTCAAAGGACACCCACTCGGAGAGACAGTCGCCTTCCTCACGTGCCCTGAGCCCCAACGAGGCCAGCAGAGCCTCCTCAGCCAGGTGCAGGGGCGGGGCGGGGCGGGGGCCAGGGGAGGGGCCAGAGAGGCCTGGCAAGCACTGACCGCTCCCTCCGTGTGCAGGACGAGTGGGAGAGTCTGTTTGCCAGGGCATCCCTGTGCCTAGTGGCCCTGAAGAGGTCCTTCTACGGTTCCGTGCTCTTCCTGTGCCGCCGGCCGCTCCTGCAGGACAGCCCTGTCTTCCTGCCTGTGGAGGACACCACCTTCCAGTGGGTAGACTCCCTGAAGGTCAGTCCCGGCTGGACCCAGCACCCTGGGCCTGGCCCCCGCCCCCCACCCCCCGGCACCCTGAGCCTGGGCACCCGCCCGGAGGCCAACCTTTTTCTTGTCCCGCAGAACATTCTGGACGACTCCTCCCTCCGGCCCGTGTGGCTGACCGCTGTCAGTGGGGTCACCTCAGGTGTCGTGGGCTTGGTGAACTGCCTCCGCAAGGAGCCCGGCGGGCACCGGATCCGGTAAGGGACGCGGCCGAGCTGCACACCCTCTTCCCTCCTTTACCTCCCCCGTGCCCACCCAGCCTCAGCTCACCTGTGTGGCCGCCCACAGGTGCATCCTGGTGTCCAACCTCAGCAGCAAGATTCGCACCCCCAGTTTGGACCCTGGCTCCTCAGAGCTGCAGAAGGTGCTGCAGGGAGACCTTGTGATGAACGTCTACCGAGACGGGGCCTGGGGGTCCTTCCGCCATTTCCCGCTGGAGCGTGGTGAGCCCCCCCCATCAGCTCCCTGGCGTGTAGCGGGGTGGGCTGAGAAGGCAGAGTCAGAGGGCCCTGCTTGGGAAGCCCCCCACGGCAGCCCCGCCTCCCGTCGCCCCCAGGCCTGCCGCAGGAGGAAACCGAGCACGCCTTCGTGAACATCCTCACGCGGGGGGACCTCTCCTCCATCCGCTGGGTCTGCTCGTCTCTGCGCCACCCCCAGCTCTCCAGCCCTGGCGTCCAGCTCTGTTCTGTCTACTATGCCTCCCTTAACTTCCGAGATATCATGCTGGCCACAGGCAAGCTCTCCGCCGATGCCATCCCAGGTACGGGCCGCACGTCACGGGCACGGCCAGACCCAAGCCTCCAGGTCAGGACCTGGAAGGAAGAGGGTTCCCTGCCCCACAGCGTGCAGGACCTGGAGGCCTCTCAGGCCTGGTGGGCTCCCCCAGGGAGATTCAGGGCTCACCCTCACCATCTGTTCCCAGGGAAACGGGGCGTCCACGACTGTTTGCTGGGCATGGAGTTCTCTGGCCGAGACGCCAGCGGCAGGCGTGTCATGGGGCTGGTGCCCGCTGAAGGCCTGGCTACCTCTGTCCTGCTCTCTCAGGACTTCCTTTGGGAGGTGCCCTCCAGCTGGTGAGTCGGTGGGGCTGTGAGTCCCCAGACAGCCATGGCCAAGGCTGTCCTGAGCTGATCCCTCGCGCTGTGCCCGCAGGACCCTAGAGGAGGCAGCTTCGGTGCCTGTGGTCTACACCACCGCCTACTACTCGCTGGTGGTGCGGGGGCGCATACAGCCTGGGGAGACGGTGCTCATCCACTCGGGCTCAGGCGGCGTGGGCCAGGCCGCCATCGCCATTGCGCTCAGTCTGGGCTGCCGCGTCTTCACGACTGTGGGTAAGCCCACCAACCCCCCGGGAGCCTGGGGCTGCCACCCACCCACCCAGCCCTGCAGCCTTGGTTCACTGGCACGTGCCTCTGCCTGCCAGGGTCGGCCGAGAAGCGGGCGTACCTCCAGGCCAGGTTCCCCCAGCTCAGCGCCACCAGCTTTGCCAACTCGCGGGACACGTCTTTTGAACAGCACGTGCTGCGGCACACGGCAGGGAAGGGTGAGCAGCCCAGGGGCCCCCGGGGGCGTCCCTGACCCCTCCATCGGCTGTTCTCTACCCACACCCCTGCCTTCCTCCTCTCCTCTTCCTCGCGGGCCCAGGCAGGGACAGGGCCTGGCCCTCTGCGCTTGGGCCCGATGTGACAGTGAGGACCCCTCTTTCCCCACCCCAGGTGTGGACCTGGTCTTGAATTCTCTGGCGGAGGAGAAGCTGCAGGCCAGCGTGCGGTGCCTGGCCCAGCACGGCCGGTTCCTGGAAATCGGCAAATTCGACCTTTCCAACAACCACCTGCTGGGTGAGGCGGGCAGGGGACAGGGCGGGCGGGGTCGGGCGGGACCCGCAGGGAAGGCCGTGGGCTGTGAGCCCTGCTCTCCGTCCTCGCAGGCATGGCCGTTTTCCTGAAGAACGTGACCTTCCACGGGATCCTGCTGGACTTGCTCCTGGACAAGGTCGACTCCAGGTGGCAGGAGGTGGCAGCGCTGCTGAAAGCGGGCATCCGGGACGGCGTGGTGCAGCCCCTCAAGTGCACCGTCTTCCCCAAGGACCGGGTGGAGGACGCATTCCGCTTCATGGCCCAAGGGAAGCATATCGGCAAAGTGGTCGTCCAGGTGAGGAGGGGTCCCAGGCACCCCCCACGTCACTGTCCCCGGGGCGGTGCTTCAGCACGGCTGCTGCTTGGGCCGCAGGTGCGCCAGGAGGAGCCGGAGGCAGTGCCGCGGGGGCCGAGTCCCACCCTGATGACCGCCGTGTCCAGGGCCTTCTGCTTGGCCCACAAGAGCTACGTCATCACCGGGGGCCTGGGCGGCTTCGGCCTGGAGCTGGCCCAGTGGCTTGTGCTGCGAGGGGCCCGGAAGCTCGTGCTGACCTCTCGCTCCGGAATCCGCACAGGTGAGCAGGCCTGGGGGTGCGGGGGGTGCCTGGTCACCTCAGGCCTCGTGTGCTCTCGGGGTTAGGGCCCCCGGTTGGCCCGACCCCACTGCCCTGTGTCCTGCAGGCTACCAGGCCAAGCAGGTCCGGGAGTGGAGGCGTCAGGGCGTGCAGGTCCTGGTGTCCACCAGCGACGCCAGTTCGCTGGATGGGGCCCAGAGACTAATCGATGAGGCCACACAGCTGGGCCCCGTGGGAGGCATCTTCAACCTGGCCGTGGTGAGTGTGGTTCTGAAGGGGTTAGAGCCGGCCGCCCAGGGAAGGACCTCCCGAGTCCAGCCTCCGAAGCTGTGAGGTCAGGGCAGGTGCTGAGGGTCCCTCGTCCCCAGGTCCTGAGAGATGCCATGCTGGAGAACCAAACCCCAGAGCTCTTCCAGGACGTCAACAAGCCCAAGTTCAGTGGCACTGTGAACCTTGACAGGTGAGGTGCGGGGTCTCCAGCCCCGTCCCCACCCCCCAGCACAGCCCGGCGTCTGCTGGGAGCAGCTGCCTCTCCTGGTGTGCACCCCTACACAGCAGTCCCATTGTCCCCCTCCGACTAGGCCACAGGCCTTGTCGGGGTTTAGGGAAGCAGAAGCAGACAGACAGGTGGGGACCCCTGGGTGCGTTGGTGGGTGGGCTGGGCCAGCCTGCAGGGTGTGACTCAAGCACCCACAGGGTGACCCGAGCTGCGTGCTCCGAGCTGGACTACTTCGTGGCTTTCTCCTCCGTGAGCTGCGGGCGTGGCAATGCTGGCCAGACCAACTACGGCTTCGCCAACTCCACCATGGAGCGTGTGTGTGAGAAGCGCCAGCATGATGGCCTCCCGGGTGAGCCCGCCCGCTCCTTGCCCACCAGCCCCCGCTGGCCATCGCCCCCGCTCGGGCCCGCGCTCACCCCAGCTTCCCCGGCCCTGTTCCGCAGGCCTCGCCATTCAGTGGGGCGCCATCGGCGACGTAGGCCTCATCATGGAGGGTTCAGGTTCCAACGACATGGTCATCGGTGGAACGCTGCCCCAGCGGATCACCTCCTGCCTGGAGGTGCTGGACCTCTTCCTGAACCAGCCCCACCCCGTCTTGAGCAGCTTCGTGCTGGCCGAGAAGGCCACCAGCCCCAGTGACGGCACTCACCAGCAGGATCTGATGAAGGCCGTGGCCCACATCCTGGGTGAGGGAGACGCCTTCCCACACTGGCAGACACTCTGCTCCCCTGAGCCTCAGTTTCCCTGGCTTAAAAGAGGCTCTGCTTTTCTGCTGAGGGGGCACAGAGCCGGTGGGGTCACGTGCCGTAACCACAGTGACACAGCCCTCACTCCCGTGAGCTGGCCGTGCTCACCCAGGGCCCTGCCCTGCTCCCCGTCCCGAATTGCCAACCGAGCCACCTGTCCCCAGGCATCCGAGACTTGGCCACCGTCAACCTGGACAGCTCTCTGGCGGACTTGGGCCTGGACTCGCTCATGGGCGTGGAGGTGCGCCAGATGCTGGAGCGGGAGCACGACCTGGTGATGTCCATGAGGGACATCCGGCATCTGACGCTGCGGAAGCTACAGGAACTCTCCTTGAAGGCCAGCACAGCTGACGGTGTGTGGTCCCAAAGGGGGAAGCTGGAGAAAGGGAAGGGTGGCTGGGCCGCCGTGGCCCACACTCCTCCTCTAGGGTCGGGGGTGCACGTCCCTGGAGGGGCGCCAGTGCCCCATTGTGCTGCCGGCTCACGGGCAGCCCAGGCCCCGCTCCCACCTCGGACTTGTACATATGGCCCCTTCCTGAGTGCCCTTGGTGGGACCTAGTGCCCTTCACCCAAGTCCCGTCCCCCTTACCCCCCCCACGGTTGCCTGGGTCGGCTGTGAGGGGTGGGGGTTACGTGCAGGGGGGACCCATGTGGCCCCAGCCCTCCCTGGCATCTGCTCCTCCTCACAGAGCTGGCAGCCCCCACGCCCAAGGAAGACAGCCCTGCCAGCCGGCAGGCCCAGCCGAGCCTGAGCACCCTGCTGGTGAATCCTGAGGGCCCGACCTTGACACAGCTCAACTCGGTGCAGAGCTCGGAGCGCCCCCTGTTCCTGGTGCATCCCATCGAAGGCTCCATCACTGTGTTCCGCAGCCTGGCGTCCAAGCTCAGCATCCCCACCTACGGCTTACAGTGCACTCGAGGTGCGACTCGGCCTGCCAGGCTCTCTCCCCACCCCACACTAACGCGGGTAGTGTGCATGCTCCCCCACCCCCCGCCCCTCCCGCCCACTGCTGAGCCGCCTCCTGCCCCACAGCTGCGCCTCTGGACAGCATCCAGAGTCTGGCCGCCTACTACATCGAGTGCATCAGGCAGGTGCAGCCGGAAGGGCCCTACCGCATCGCTGGCTATTCCTACGGGGCCTGCGTGGCCTTCGAGATGTGTTCGCAGCTACAGGCCGCACAGCAGAGCCCTGCCCCCACACATAACAGCCTCTTCCTGTTCGATGGCTCACACTCCTACGTGCTGGCCTACACGCAGGTGAGGGCTGCAGCGGGGCTGGCTGGCTCCCAACCCCACCCCCAGGGTCCCTGCCCAGCCAGCGGCTGCCACACATGTTCTTCCCTTCACAGAGTTACCGCGCAAAGCTGACCCCCGGCTGTGAGGCCGAGGCCGAGGCCGAGGCCATGTGCTTCTTTGTGCAGCAGTTCACCAACGTGGAGCACAACAGGGTGGGTCCAGGGAGCCAGTGGGGGTGGGGAGGGTCCGTCCGTCCCAGAAGTCCGTTCCCCCCCCCGCAGCACGGTCTCTGGGCAGCCCGCGCCGGACGCACCGCTCAGAGGCCCTTCCCGCAGGTGCTGGAGGCGCTGCTGCCCCTTAAGGGCCTGGAGGAGCGCGTGGCGGCCACCGTGGACCTGATCCTGCGCAGCCACGCAGGCCTGGACCGCCGTGAGCTGAGCTTCGCCGCTCATTCCTTCTACCACAAGCTGCGAGCAGCCGAGCAGTACACGCCGCGGGCCACCTACCACGGCAACGTGACGCTGCTGCGCGCCAAGACAGGCAGCGTGTACGGTGAGGGCCTGGGTGCCGACTACAACCTGTCCCAGGTGTGCGACGGCAAGGTGTCCGTGCACGTGATTGAGGGCGACCACCGCACGCTGCTAGAGGGCAGCGGCCTGGAGTCCATCCTCAGCATCATCCACAGCTCCCTGGCTGAGCCACGTGTCAGCGTCCGGGAGGGCTAGGTGCCCCCATGGCCGGGGCAGGTCCTGCCGGTGGGACCCTCCCCCCTCCCTGCCCCACCGCCCAGCCCAGACCCCTGCCCGCGCCCTGTGTGCCGCCAGCAAAGGGACTGACAGCCCTGCCCACAGCCGCCATCTCCTCCTGCGCCATGGCGGCCACGGGGGGCTGTGCCACCGACTCGGAGACCTGCCTGGGTCTGTGAAAAGTCGGCCCAGCTGCCAGCCGCACGGGATCCCCCACGTAGGTCTGTTTCTTGCTTCTCCATTTGATCCTCCTATTTATTGCGTCGCTGGGGAGACGCCAGGGCCTCGTCCACCCTGTGCAGGCCGGCGGCGCAGGAGCCTCCAGCCCTGGGGCCCCCATGATGCAGGGGCCTGCGGAAAGGAGCAGCCCCGGGTGCGCCGGGGCACCCACCCTGTGTTCGTCTGTGTTCATTTTTCAAGAAACATGATTCAAATTGCTGCTGGAATTCTGGAATTTTACTGTAACTGTCAGTGTAAAGGACCATGTCTGGACCCTGTTCCATTTTTACACACACCCCACCCCCCAGTAAAAGCCACGGTCCCACAGACACCCCCCCCCTCCATTAAACCCACGTGAGCTCCAGCCTCCAGTCACCCTTTCTTACCTTCTGTGACAGCTGCTGTGGGGCCAGTACTGTCCCGCCACATCCCAGGGGTCCACATCTGCTCCCCGCAGCCCCCCGGGGCCCGTGTGTATGCAAGCTCACAGGCTCCAGAAAGGCGGGGCCTCCCTGGAGGGCTGGGGCAGGCGCGGCTCCACCAGGTAAACAGCACCAGTGGGGCAGACGTGTCCTGTGTCACTGTGTCACTGGGGGTGCCCAAAAGGTGAGCCCGGGCAGTGTATCTTGTCAGAATTCGTTACTCCTCAGGGAAGCCTTGGGATTGCTCCCCAAGGTCTCACCTCATTTGAGGTGGGCTACCTACGTTATCAAGAATGACCTTTATATCAATTCAGTGGGCCATAGGTATGAGTCTCCTCAACAAAATACCTTCCCAGCAACACCTAGACTAGTGCCGGCATAACGGGTCAACTTGACCAAGAGACTGATTCTATCGGCTTGGGCGAAGGTGTGGGCGCTGGATCAGAGGGTGTCAGATGGGCAGCAAGATCCCCTGAGCATCTGAACCCTGAGAGCCAAGAGGTGAGGTGGACCCCAGTGGATTCATGGGTGGAGAGTTGTGGGCCGATTGGCAGAAATGAGCATGGAGAGCTGGACCCTACAATCGGAAAGCCAGAGCGCGGAGGCTCAGGCCCACCTCTAGGCTTCTAAAAGGATATGTTGAACCCAGAAACAGATCAGAGGCCCTTCCACATTCCTCAGAATCCTATAGAATTCCCATTAGCCAGCATTTCCACTCCTAGGTATATACCCTAAAGAATTCTAAATGGGCTCAAACACAGGTGTGTATCAGTGTTCACAGCAGCACTACTCACAGTGGCCAAGACCCAGATACAAGCCGAGTGTCCACCAATAGAATTGCTGTGAAAGCATGGTCTGTTTGTGCCTGGAATGTTATTCAGCCATGAAAGGGGATGTTCTGGTACATGCTGTGTGGATCTAAAGTCATGCTAATGGTAGTGAAAAGATTTCTGGAGTAGAATGTTATCAAAAATTTCAGAGCAAAAAATACACTTAGGACAAATAGTTATTTCATAATGATAGAAGAGTCCACTAGCTGAAAGGGTGCCATGATCCTGAACTTATGTCCTGTAACAGTTCCAAATTAGAGGAAGCAAAGGTTGTAGGTCAAAGAGAAGAAACAGACAAATTCACAAAGTTGGAGATTTCAGAAGCTCTCTCCTTTACTGGTAGAACAAGAAAGTAGACTATAGAAGACTTGAACTATACGGCCAACCAACTTGCCCTTATTGACATAGAACATTCCACCCAACAGCAGCCACCGTCTTCAAAGTCATATGGAACGTTCACAAAGATAGCACACATCATGGGTCATAAAACATCCTTTGTCAGTAATTTACCAAAAAATCAACTAAAATATTTTCTCTGATAACAGAATTAGTATCAGTAGCAAAAAGAGCTTGGCAATATCCTCAAGTGTTAGGAAGCAAGTCATAACTCAAAAAAAGCACAAGGGTTAAAGAATTGGGAGGGAAATCATTTTTTACAACTGAGAGAAAATGGCGCAGCAGCGCACCTGCGGGTACTTGGAGGAAGGTACCGCGTGGAGGGCCTGCAGCAAAAAAGTTTCTCAAATGAATTAACTTTCAGAAACTAAAAAAATTAAAAGCAAACAAGACCCAGACTGAACAAAATTATGGAAATAGTACATATCACAGTGAAAATCCATTAGATAAAATACACAAAATGAAACGAGAAGCTAGTCCTTTGAGAACACCAATAATATAAACCAGATTGAACTGGAAAAGAGATACAGACACAAATTACCAACATCAGGAATCACAGAAGTGACATCATTAAGATTCTATACATGTTAAAAGACTAATAAGGGAATACTGTGAACAGTTTTGTGCCAAACAATTGGATACCTTAGATAAAATGAAAAAAAATGGCATCAAGAAGAAATCGACCACCAAATAACCCTACATCTATGGAAAAAAAGCGAGTTTGTAGTGAAAAACCTTCCCATGAAGAGAACTCCAGACCTGAATGAAAATTTTTCTGCTGAAAATCTAACAGAAAAATAGTACCCATTCTATCCAAACTCTTCTTGAATTTTAGAAAGGAAACCAGTCTCAATAAGGTGAAGAAATTCAATTTACATGATACATTTTGAGGTTGTGTCAGTCTGTTCATGACACTCTAGACTGAATTTCATTTTCCCACCGCTCGAGAGGTGAGGACGTCCCAGATGAAGGTTCCTGCCAGTTTGGTTCCAGATGAGGCTCTCTTCTCGGCTTGCAGACGCTGCCTCGCGGCTCTGAGCCCACCTGGCGGACAGCGAGCAAGGCACTCCTGTACCAGCTCTTCTATGAGGCCAGCATTACTTTCATACTAAAACCTAACAAAGACATCACAGGAGCACTAGAAACCACCATCATCACACGTGCTAACACTCTACACAGAATGGCTGCGCGCAGAGTCACATGTTAGAGGACAACGCATCTCAGCCCGATGGGGTTTGTCCTATGAATGCGGGGCCTGGCTCAACCTTCAAAAATCAATCGATATAATTCATCACATTCGTGGTCAAAGGGGGATCATCTCTGGATGCAGAAAACAGCCTGTGCTGAACACAGGTGTACAAAACCCAGTGCCCCTCGTGAGGACAGCTCTCAGCCAGCTAGAAACAGGAGACCTGTGAAAACTGCAGCTGCCGCCATTCGCAAATGCTCCCCCTGCGACCAGGAACAAGGCAGAGACCCGCAGCCCCACCACCTCCAGTCAACACCATATTGGAAGCTCTAGTCAGAGCAAGTCAAGGAGCAGAGATGAAAGGCATACAGACTAGAAGAGAAGAAGTCAAACTGTCCCTGCTTGCAGACAACATGGCCACCTTTGCAGAAGAGCTGGTAGAAATCCACAAAACCTTCTGGACGTAAGAAGTGAGTTTTGTGATCTCCCGGGTGGCTCAGTCGGTTAAGCGTCCAACTTGGGCTTGGGTCATGATCTCACAGTTTCTGTGTTCGAGTCCTGCGTTGGGCCCTGTGCTGACATTTCAGAACCTGGGGCTGCTTCAGACTCTGTGTCTCCTCTCTCTGCCCCTCCCCCACTCGTGTTCTGTCTCTGTCTCTCAAAAATAAATAAATGTAAAAAATCTTTTAAAAAGAAGTGAGTTGGAGCGCCTGGGTGGCTTAGTCGGTTAAGCGTCCGACTTTCACTTGGGTCATGATCTCGCGGTTCGTGGGTTCGAGCCCCGCGTCGGGCTCTGTGCTGACTGCCAGCTCAGAGCCTGGAGCCTGTTTCAGTCTGTGACTCCCTCTCTCTCTGACCCTCCCCTGCTCACGCTGTCTCTCTCTCTCTCGCCTAGAAATAAACATTTTTTAAAAATTAAAAATAAAATAAAAAAATAAAAAGAAGTGAGTTTAGCAAGACTGCAGGAGAAACCGGTGTATTAAACCCCATCTCGTGATTATGTACACGGGATGAACAGGCAGACGTTGATGTTAAAAAATCAATACCACTCACAACAGCGCCCTCTAAGGAAGGAACAGTTCAGGATAAATATGATGAAGGTGGGGAAGGGTGTTTCCACTCCTGAATGAGATCAGAAAACAGAGTAGGGAGATGCGCTGTCCTTGTGGATTAGAAAATTCAGTGTTAATGTATAAATTCTCCCCAAAATGACCTGTAGGTTCTTATAAATATTTTATTTATAAGCAATCTCTACACCCTACATGGGGCTCAAACTCACAACCCCGAGACCAAGAGTTAGACGCTCCAGGGATGGAACCAAATACAATCTCTGTCAAAATCCGAACAGATTTTCTGTGGGAATTGACGAGCTGATTGTAAAATCTGTGTCAATGCAAGGACCTGGAATAGCCAGTGGAATCCGGTAGAGAGCTACAAAGTTGGAGACGTTACATTACCTGATTCCAAGGTTTGTCAAGATTTACTATGAAGCCACATCAAGACGCTGTTCATTGACATCAAGATACATAAGTAGATCAATGGAACTAAATAATGAGTCAGGAAATACATTAACACGTGTATAGACAGCTAATTTTCAGCAGAGATGCAAAGGCCATTCCATGGAGAAAGGATTTTCTTTTCAGTAGATGGTTCTGGAATAAGTGGATATACATGTGCAAAAAAAAAAAAAAAAAAGGAAAAAGACCTTAGATCCATACCACAACACATACAAAAGTTAACTCGAAATGGATCAGAGACCTAAATGTAACTTTTAATACTATAAACTTACTGAAATAAATATAGGAGATGTTTGTGAACTCAGGTTAGGCAAAGATTTCTTACCTATGACACCAAAAGCATGACTGATAAAAGAATAATAAGTTGTTAAGTTGGATGTTATCAAAGCGTGATCATTTCTACTCTTTGAAAGACACTGTTATTGAAGTCAAAGACAAATGCTATCAATGCTATTGAAATTTTAAAAAATACAGTAGAACAGATCAATGAAACCAGGAGCTGATTCACTGAAAGAGTTAACAAAAGTGGGGTGCCTGGGTGTCTCAGTCGATTAAGCCTCTGACTTTGGCTCAGGTCATGATTTCACAGTTCACGAGTTCGAGCCCCACATCAGGCTCTGTGCTGACACAGCTCAGAGCCTGGAGCCCACTTCAGATTATGTGTCTCCCTCTCTCTGCCCCCCCTCCTCATGCTCTGTCTGTCTCTCTCAAAAATAAATAAACACTAAAAATTTTTTAATAAAAAGAAAAGAATTAACAAAATTGATAAACCCCTAGCCAAATTGATCAAAAAGATAAAGGAAAGGACCCAAATAAATAAATAAAATCAAGAATGAAAGAGGAGAGATCACAACCAACACAGCAGAAATACAAACAATAATAAGAGAATATTATGAGCAACTATATGCCAATAAATTGGGAAATCTGGAAGAAATGGACAAATTCCTAGAAACATATAAACTACTGAAACTGAAACAAGAAGAAATAGAAAAGTTGAACAGGACCATAACCAGTAAAGAAATCAAAATAGTAATAAAAAATTCCCCCCCCCCCAAAAAAAAAAAACACAAGAGTCCAGGGCCAGACTTTCCAGAGGAATTCTACCAAACATTTAAAGAAAAGTTAAAACCTATTCTTTGGAAGTGGTTACAAAAAAATAGAAATGGAAGGAAAACTTCCAAACTCATTCTATGAAGCCAGCATTACCTTGATTCCAAAACCAAAGACTCTACTAAAAAGGAGAACTACAGACCAATAATCCTGATGAACATGGATGCAAAAATTCTCAACAAGATGCTAGCCAACTGGATCCAACAATACATTAAAAGAATTATTCACCACAATCAAGTGGGATTATACCTGGGATGCAGGGCTGGTTTGGTATCAGCAAATCAATCAGTGTGATTCATCACATCAATAAAAGAAAGGACAAGAACCACACGATCCTCTCAACAGATGCTGAAAAAGCATTTGACAAAATACAGCATCTTTTCTTAATAAAAGCCTCAAAAAAGTAGGGATAGAAGGATCACACCTCAAGAGCATAAAAGCCACATTCGAAAGACCCCCTGCTAATATCATCCTCAATGGGGAAACACGGAGAGCTTTCCCCCTAAGGTCAGGAACATGACAGGGATGCCCACTCTCACCACTGTTATTCAACACGGTATTGGAAGTCCTAGCCTCCGCAGTCAGACAGCACAAAGGAATAAAAGCATCCATATCGGCAAAGAGGAGGTCAAACTTTTTGCAGACGATATGATACTCTGTATGGAAAACCCAAAAGATTCCACCAAAAAACTGGAACTGATCCATGAATTCAGCAAAGTCACAGGATATAAAATCAACATACAGAAATTGGTCGCATTTCTATACATCAATAATGAAGCAGCAGAAAGAGAAATCAAGGAAGCAATCCCTTTCACAATTGCACCAAAAACCACAAAATACCTAAGAATAAACCTAACCAAAGAGGTAAAAAATCTATACACTGAAAACTATAGAAAGCTTATGAAAGAAATTGAAGACAACATAAAAAAATGGAAAAATATTTTGTGCTTATGGATTGGAAGAACAAAGATTGTTAAAGTATCAATACTACCCAAAGCAATCTATATATTCAATGCAATCCCTATCAAAATAACACCAGCATTCTTCACAGGGCTAGAACAAACAATCCTGAAATGTATATGGAGCCAAAAAAGACCCCAAATAGCCAAAACAATCCTGAAAAAGAAAACCAAAGCTGGAGGCATCACAACTCTGTACTTCAAGCTGTACTACAAAGCTGTGATCATCAAGACAGCATGGTACTGGCACAAAGACAGACACTCAGATCACTGGAACAGAAGAGAGAACCCGGAAATGGACCCACAAATGTATGGCCAACTCATCTTTGACAAAGCAGGAAAGAGTATCTAATGGAAAAAAGCTTCTTCAGCAAATGATGTTGGGAAAAACTGGACAGCAACATGCAGAAGAATGAATCTGGACCACTTTCTTACATGATACACAAAAATAGACTCAAAATGGATAAAAGACCTAAACATAAGACAGGAAGCCATCAAAATCCTAGAGCAGAAAACAGGCAATGGCCTCATTGGCCTTGGCTGCAGCAACTTCTTACTCAACATGTCTCCAGAGGCAAAGGAAACAAAGCAAAAATGAACGATTGGGACCTCATCAAAATTAAAAGTTTCTGCACAATGAAGGAAACAATCAGCAAAACTAAAAGGCAACCAACAGATTGGGAGAATATATTTGCAAATGACATATCAGATAATGGGTTAGTATCCAAAATCTATAAAGAAGAACTTCTCAAATTCAACACCCAAAACACAAATAATCCAGTGAAGAAATGGGCAAAAGACACAAACAGACACTTCTCCAAAGAAAACATCCAGATGGCCACCTGAGACATGAAAAAATGCTCAATGTTACTCATCATCAGGAAAATACAAATCAAAACCACAGTGAGATACCCCCTCACACCCGTCAGAAAGGCTGACGTTAACAACTCAGGCAACAACCGATGTTGGCGAGGATGCAGAGAAAGAGGATCTCTCTGGTACCGCTGGTGGGAATGCAAACTGGTGCAGCTACAAGAAAACAGTATGGAGGTTCTCCAAAAAATTAAAAATAGAACTACCCTTCGACCTAGCAACAGCACTACTAGGTATTTATCCAAGGGATACAGGAGTGCTGTTTCAAAGGGGCGCACGCACCCCAATGTTTATAGCAGCGCTGTCGACAGTAGCCAAAGTATGGGAAGAGCCTAAATGTCCATCGATGGATGAATGGATAAAGATGTGGGTTATATATACAATGGAATATTACTCATCAATCAAAAAGAATAAAATCCTGCCATTTGCAACAATGTGGATGGAACTAGAGAGTATTATGCTAAGCAAAACTAGTCAGAGAAAGACAAATATCATATGACGTCACTTGTATGAGGAATTTAAGATACAAAACAGATGAACATAAGGGAAGGGAAACAAAAATAATATAAAAACAAGGAGGGGCCCGAAACATAAGAGACTCTTAAATACAGAGAACAAACTGCAGGTTGTTGGAGGGGTTAGGGGTGGGGGGCGGGCTAAATGGGTGAGGGGCATTAGGAGGGCACTTGTTGGGATGAGCACTGGGTGTCTTATGTAAGTGATGAATCACTAAATTCTCTTCCTGAAATCATTATTACACTATATGTTAACTAACTTGGATGCAAATTTAAAAATATATATATAATAAAAATATAAAAAAGAAAACAAACACTAACATTTGTTTTCAAACTATTTAACTTTTTAATTGCCAAAAGAAGGTGCCCAGCTGGCTCAGTGGGTGGAGTGTGTGACTCTTGATCTCGGGGTTGTGAGTTCGAGCCCCACCTGTATATACTTGTATATAGAGATTACGCAAAAATAAAATCTTTTAAAAAATTAAAAAACAAATAAAATGGGCAAATGATGTGAAACAGACATAAGGAACAGACATAGCATTTCATAAGAAAATGAAAATTAAGAATATGAGGAGACATCAGAACATATGTATTTGTTAAAATTAAAAACATCAAGGGGCACCTGGGTGGCCCAGTTGGGTAAGCGTCCAACTCTCGATTTGGGCTCAGGTCATGCTTTCACGGTTTGTGAGTAGGAGCCCCACATCGGGCTCTGTGCTGACAGAGTAGAGCCTTCTTGAGATTCTCTCTCTCTCTCTCTCTCTCTCTCAAAATAAATAAATATTTTAAAATTTTAAAAAAGCAAAACATTAGAAACAAAAGAACACCAAGGGGTGCCCGGCTGGCTCAGTCAGTGGAGCATGTGACTCTTGACCTTTGGGTCATGAGTTTGAGCCCCATGTTGGGTATAGAGATTACTGAAAAATAAAGTCTTTGGGGGGAAAAAAAGAATATCAAGTGCTGGTGAGGATGTGAAACAAACGGGACTTCCGTGTGTCTGTAGTGGGAACGTAAAACGGTAGAGCTACTCTGGAAAACATAGTGGCAATTTTTTAAAAAGTTAAACACGCACCCACCATATGAGCCAGCCATCCCACCGCTAGGTATTTAGAGAAACAGAGTGTGTGTCCACACAAAGATTGTCCACGACCCTTTGTTAGTCCAAACCTGGAGACCTGGCAACATCTGTCAGAGGGCAGCAGATGGGCAGATGGCGGTCCGGCCGCACCCTGGGCCGCCGGGCAACAAGGACCGGACGGTGCATGCGCCCGGGGTGTGGGTGGACACCAGGACGTTGTACTGAGACCCACCAGACCAAGAAGAGTGCACACTGCACGCTTCCATTTCAGCAACATCTTGAGGGCGCCGCGGGGCTCAGTCCATTAACGTCCGACTTCGGCTCAGGTCATGATCTCACGGTTTGTGGGTTCGAGCCCTGCGTCCGGCTCTGTGCTGACGGCTTGGAGCCTGGAGCCTGTGTTGGATTCTGTCTTCCTCTCTCTGCCCCTCTCCTCCTTGTTCTCTGTCTCTCTATCTCAAAACTAACATGTAAATAAATAAATAAACAAATAAAATCCTAGAAAGGCAAGGTAATGTCCAGTGACAGAAAATAGATCAGTGCTTTCTGGGGGTGAGGGGTGGGGGGCAGGAGGAAACACTGGGGGTCGCAATATTTTCATTATTTTGACCACGATGGTCTTATTGATGTATAAATATATCAAAATTTATTTCATGGTCACTTCACCTGCAGGTTTTCATTGTTAATTATATCTCTGCAAGGCTGTTGGAAAGATATCTAGGAACAAAGTGAAGGAGGGCAGACGGGACCATAAAATAAACACTCGACTTCTCTCCTTGTAGGAGGAGTGCGGGCCGAGGTGGCCCTGAGCTGTCACTCCGCCCTTGACAGGTGGGCGCCCACGGCGACGGCGGGCCTGTGACAAGCGGCGCGTGCGCCCTCGCGGGGACTGGCCGCGCCCAGAAGGGCGCCCTGCGCACTCCCGGGCCCCCGAATCCCTCCCGAATGCACGCTTGCGGCTACTGAAAACCAGCAACGTGCGACCACGTGTGCACAAGCGCGTGCACTGCGGCATTGTTTGGGAGTGTGAAGGGTCGGGCAGCGTGTAAATGTCCGCAGCAGGCGGCGGCGGCCTGAGCGCCAGGAGGCGACCGTGACCTCCAGGGGAGAGTATTAAGCGTAGAAAAGGCAAATCGTGAAATGACGCTCTCTCGCGGGCGTCAGAGCAGGAAGAGAACGCGGTGCGCCCGTGGGCGTCTCCGCAGGGAGGAACCAGGCGGGCGAGTGAAGCCAGCCCGGGGGCGGGAAAGGGCACATTTCTCTGAACAAACCTTTCGGCAGTTGCGACTTTGGGAACCACCACAAGACGGGGCCAGAACTAGTCAGAGGCGAACGGAAGCGAGAGTCCGAGTGCCTCGCCGGTGCGGTGTCACCGCACGGGAGAGCCGGGCCGCCCTCGGGTCCACACACTACAGACGACAAAGGACGGCAGAAACCCCGACCTTGCGGCTGCGGCCCCAGGGCAGGGCGCCCCCTCGTCCAGGCTGCGCCGAGATTAGAGGCGCCCATGGGAGCACGAGCGGGATTCCCAACTCGGTCTGCAGGCAGGGCGCCGCGGTGGGAGGAGCCTGGAGCCTGGGGACCGGGTCCGGGGACAGCGTGGGGACAGCGAGGCTGGGGCCTCCCGGGGCCACAGCTGTGGACGCCGCGGTGTCGGGAGGAGAGCTGAGCAGCGGCAGCGGAAGGTCCCAGACGCGCCCCCGGCCGGCCGTGCGCCGGCTGCGTGGCCGCTCCGCCCAGGGCGCCGGCCGGGCCGCGTCACCACAGTCTCTGCAAACGGCCCTGCGGACGCAGGGGCAGGCGGTGCGGGGACCCTCCCCAGTCCCGGTGCGGCCCCGGGAGGCAGGCGGCAGGCTCGGGGGCCGCCGAGCCCCGGGGAGAGGCCCGCTCCGCGCCCGCGCCGAGGCTGGCGCGCCCCTGCCTGCGCGGCCGAGCGGGGACAGGCCAGCAGGAGCGGGGCCCCCGCCTCCCAAGCGGCGGCTGGATGGCGAGCAAAGCGCAGGCAAAGGCGGTGAGAACAGGGCAGAACAAACGTTTGAGGAAATCATGGCTGAACGTTTGCTGAATACCCTGAAAAACGCTGGTCTGTGAAGACAGGAGCTCGGCAAAGCGCAAACATGAAAAATACAAATAAAGCCACTCAGACAAAGAGACCGTCTTGACCCCGAGGAGCGGAGAAAGCACAGCACAGACGGGAGGCCGCGATGGGGAGGCACGTTTACAGCAGCGTCAGAAAAACCAGAACGGGAGACGCGGGGAAGTGACCCCGCAGCCCCCAGAACACCTGTCGGCGCACACGCACCGCCTCGGGCGCAGACCCAGTCCTGGTGCCCCTTCTGCGCCCCCCCAAGTCCATCTGTAAACTCGGTGTGGTCCTAACCGAGGGGCAGCCTTGCTGTGTCTAACATAGAAGTTTGATGAGCTGATTCGAAAATGTAAGTGGAAACGCGAAGAACCTAAAATGAATGAAACAGTCAGAAAACGTGTAAAGTTGGAAGAATGATGCCCCTGACTTCAGGACCGACTATGAAGTGATGTTCATCCAGACAGCATGGTGTTGGGGTAAAGACAGACAGACAGGCACACAGCTCAAGGGGATCTCATAGAGAGTCCAGACGTGCACCCTTACACATACGGTTGCTTACATATTTTTAAAATATATTTCTAAGCTTATTTATTGTAAGTAATCTCTACCCCCAACGTGGGGCTCAAACTCACGACCCCAAGATCAAGAGGCACACGCTCCACTGACTGAGGCAGCTGGGGGCCCCTGGTCACTTGTAGAAAAGGTACCCAAAATGCTTTGTGGGGGTAAGGAGTCCTTTACACAATAGTCAGAATAACTAGACATACACACGAGGGGGCGGGACTTTATTTTTTTTACTGTTTGTTTCTGGGAGAGAGAGCAGGGGAGGGGCAGAGATGGAGACAGAAGCTCTGAAGCAGGCTCAGTGCTCACAGCGCACAGTCTGACGTGGGGCTCGAACCCTCACACTGTGAGATCATGACTGAGCCAAAGTCAGAAGTCCAACCGACTGAGCCATCGGGGCGCCCCAAAAGGGGTGAAGCTCTAACCACATCGCCCGTCAGGTACAAAACTAATTCGAAATGGATTGTAGACCTGGATGTGAAATCTAAAATGATGAGATTTTTTTAAATATTTTTAATTTATTTCTAGGAGAGAGAGAGACAGCATGAGCAGGGAAGGTCAGAGAGAGAGGGAGTCACAGACTCTCAAACAGGCTCCAGGCTCCGAGCTGTCAGCACAGAGCCCGACGCGGGGCTCAGACCCACGAACCGTGAGATCATGACCTGAGCGGAAGTCAGACGCTCAACCGACTGAGCCACCCAGGCGCCCCCAAAAACGATGAGATTTTTATAAGAAAACATGGGAGAAAATGTCCATGGTCTCTGGGGAGACGTAGGAATCTTAGGACACAAAAGGCTCTTAAAACACGCCTGTCGGGGTGTCCGCAGTGTGGGACCCACTCGCTCTCCGAGGCCCCGGCTCAGAAGACGAAGCTGTGGGTCGGAGCCCGGGGGGCTGCTCGCGACCCCGACGAAGGCCTCGCAGCCGCTGGTGCCGAAGGGCCCGGACGCCCGCAGGCGAGACCTGAGTGGACACCTCACAGGAGACACTGGGTTCCCCCAGAAAACCCGCGAAAACAGGCTGTTCCCGGTCACCGCGCGGGCGGGGGAGGGGCACACGGCACCCCACAGGCAGGCCCCGCCCTTTGGGGAAATTCTTCGGCCGGTTTCTCTTTTTAAACTTGAGGTGCAGCTGACATCCTAGCTGGGTGAGGTCGCGAAGTCCGGGCGTGGCCCGACACCGGGTCCCCGCCCCCGCCCCTCCCCCCCCGTCCGCCACCCCGCTGCCCCCCCCGCCCCCCCCGCCCCTGGGACCCCGCCGCTCTCGGACGCCCCGGGCGGGGGACACCCTCAGTGCTCGGCCTCCCCTGACGCCTCGCTCGGCCGCTCGGGCCCAGACCCGTGGTGGCAAATGGCGGGACTTCTCCCCTTCCGCGGCTGAGCGACAGGCACGGAGGTCGCCCCTGCGGCCCGGCTGCCCTGACCTATTCCTCCTCCAAACGAAGCTTTACAAATATACACAGAGCGGGGCGCCCGGGGGCCTCAGTCGGTCGGGCGTCGGCTTCGGCTCAGGCCACGATCTCATGGTCCAGTCTGAGGGTTCGAGCCCCGCGTCGGGCTCTGTGCTGACAGCGCGGAGCCTGGAGCCGCTTCGGATTCTGTGTCTCCCTCCCTCTGCCCCTCCCCTGCTTGTGCTCTGTTTCTCTCGAAAATAAATAAACATTAAAAAATTTAAAAAAAATATATAAGTATTCACAGAAAGTTGCAGAACACGTGCCGGGGGCCTCCGTACCGTCCGCGCTCCCCCCGTGAGAGCCCCGCGGGTCTCTGTGGAGCGAGGCAGACGCGGAACGTGACCCGGGCACGTTGCCCGTTCTACGCGCACGTGCGCGCGCGCGTATGTGTGCGTGTCTGCGTGCGCGTGCGCGTGCGGCTCCAGGCCCCTGTGTCCGCGCGTCACCGCAGCCGGGGCAGAAGCCTCGAGGCACCTGCTGTGGGCGCAGCCGTGGAGACGCCGCGTCGCCTCCTGGAGAACAAGCCGCTGCCGCGGGTTCGGCGGCCCGTTCCCTGCGCGCCGCCTCCCCACCCGCCAGCGGCCCGACAAGTGCTCGGTTGCGGCGCCTGCGGTTTTAGGCATTTGCCCATTTCCTCCAGATTTTCCCGTCGCTGGTGTCAGGAACGAAGGAGAGGGCATCGCCCTGGCACCCAGGACGCCAGGAGGCGGCGGGCGAGGGCGCGTCCGGGCTGCCCCACTAACCCGCCGCCCCGCCCCGCCCGCGCCTCGCCCCGCCCCCCGGCCCCGCCCCCGCCCCGGCCTGCCAGCGCCCCGCCCCGGCCCCGCCCCGCCAGCGCCCCGCCCCGCCCCGCCCCGCCCCGCCCCGCCCCGGCCCCGCCGCTCCCCGGCAGCGCCCCGCCCCGCCCCGCCCGGCCTGCCAGCGCCCCGCCCCGGCCCCGCCCGCCAGCGCCCCGCCCCGCCAGCGCCTCGCCCCGCCCCGCCAGCGCCCCGCCCCGCCCCGCCCCGCCAGCGCCTCGCCCCGCCCCGGCCCCGCCAGCGCCCCGCCCCGCCCCGGCCCCGCCGCCCCCGCCCCGCCCCGCCCCGCCCGCCCCGCCCGCCCCGCCCCGCCCCGCCAGCGCCCCGCGCCCGCCCCGCCCCGGCCCCGCCCCCGCCCCGGCCCCGCCAGCGCCCCGCCAGCGCCCCGCCCCGCCCGCCAGCGCCCCGCCCCGCCCCGGCCCCGCCGCTCCCCGGCAGCGCCCCGCCCCGCCCCGCCCCGGCCTGCCAGCCGCCCCCGCCCCGCCCCGCCAGCGCCCCGCCCCGCCCCGGCCCGCCAGCGCCCCGCCCCGCCAACGCCTTGCCCTGCCCGCCAGCGCCCCGCCCCGCCCCCGCCCCGCCAGCGCCTCGCCCCGCCCCGCCAGCGCCCCGCCCCGCCCCGGCCCCGCCCCCCCGCCCCGCCCCGCCAGCGCCTCGCCCCGCCCCGCCCCGCCAGCGCCCCGCCCCCCCGCCCCGCCGCGCCCGCCCCGGCCCCGCCCCGCCCCGCCCCGCCCCGCCCCGCCCCGCCCCGCCAGCGCCCCTTCGCGGCAGCGCCGGCTGCGGGCGAGTCCCTGACGCGATGCGCGTCCCAGGCCCACCGCGCGGGCAGCTGGAGGGGCGGATGCGGCGCGCGGGGAGAGCGCCCCCCAGTCACGGACACCTTCGTCGCCCCTCCGTTCCGTCAGGCCGCCCGGGCGACCCGCCGGCTCCCTGGTTTTGCCGAGTGTCGGCAGAGCCTCACATTCTCCGGGCTCCGGGGCGACTTCTCGGGCCGTCTTGACCAGGCTCGCCTTCCACGCGCCACGACGTCGGTGCCACGCGTGACCGTTTCTCTCCCAACCCCAAGTACAAAGACACCTTCCTATGTTTTTTCTAAAAGGTTTACAGTTGCACGTTTTACTGAGTTAATTTTTGGTATAAGGTCTGAGGTTGCCCGTGCAGGTTTGATTGTTCCATTTCGTCCTTCCTCGGAACCGCTTCCGCCCCGTCCCCAGAGTTTATCGGGGGGTCTGTGCGCGTGCGCTCCTGGGCGCCCCACTCCCAGACCCACCCGCGGCACAGCGACCCCTCCCCTTGCAGGGACCCCTTGTACCTCCTCCAGGCACGTGGCTTTTCCGTACAGATTTAGAGTGAGCTTGTCCACATCTGCGAGGAGCTGGCTGGATTCTTCTTACACTAAACCTATAGCTGAAATTAGAGAGAAGCCACGTCTCTACAGTGGGGAATGGTCTGTGCCAGGCCCACGGAGCTCCTCTCCAAACCGTGAGAGAGCGTCCCCTTCAATCTCCTTTTTCCGTCCCTTAAAAGTTTGTTTATTTATTTAGGGGCGCCTGGGGGGCTCAGTCGGTTAAGGGTCCAACTTCGGCTCAGGTCATGATCTCACAGTTCATGGGTTCGAGCCCCATGCTGGGCCCTGTGCTGACAGCTGGGAGCCTGGATCCTGCTTTGGATTCTGGATTCTGTGTCTCCCTCTCTCTCTGCCCCTCCCCTGTTCACACTGTCTCTCTCTCTCAGAAATAAAATAAAATATTTTTTAAAAGTTGATTTATTTATTCTGAGAGAGCAGGGGAGGGGGCAGAGACGGGGGGAAGGAGAGAATCCCAAGCAGGCCCCATGCTGTCAGCACAGAGCCTGATGCGGCGCTCAATCCCGCCAATCGTGAGGTCATGACCTGAGCCAAAGTCAAGAGTCAGACGCTCAGCCACTTGAGCCACTCAGATGCCCCAATTTTTAAATTTATTTTTAAGCAGGCTCCATGCCCAGTGGGGCTTTAACTCATGACCCTGAGATCAAGAGTCACATTTTCTGCTGACTGAGCCAGACCCCCACCCTCGCCTTTGGTTTCTTTCATTAGAATTTTGTAATTATCAGCCTGCAGATCCTGGTACACATTGTGTTAGATTTATAATTAAGTAATTTTTATTGGAAAAAATCAGAAAGAGCACTTCAGTTTTCCTATGTTTGTTTTAGTATATAAAGCTGGCTTGAGGGGCGCCTGGCTGGCTCAGTCACTGGAGTGAGCGACTCTTGATCTCAGGCCCTAAGTTTGAGCCCCATGTTGGGCATAGAGATGACTTAAAAAAAATGTGATTGATTTTTGTGTATTGACCTTGCTGAACTCATTTCTTAGTTGTAGTTTTTTTTGTTTTTTTGTTTTTTTAGATTGCTGAGGAATTTCTATGTCGACAATCATGGCAGAAGGAGGCATTTTCTTTTGTTCGCACCTGTATGGCCCTCACCCTTCTCCCTGCCGTGCTGTCACCCCACAATTGCCAGCACTGTTTCGGGGAAGAGGGGGGAGAGCACCCCCACCTTGTTCCTGGTCCGAGGGGAAAGCCGTCAGCCTTTCACCCCTGTGTCCGCTCTAAGTTGGAGTTTTTGCAGATACTTTTTTAAAAAAATTTTAATGCTTATTTATTTTTGAGAGAGAGAAAGACAGACTCGAGCAGAGGAGAGTCACAGAGAGAGGGAGACACAAAACGTGAAGCAGGCATCAGGCTCTGAGCTGTCAGCACCGAGCCCAACGCGGGGCTCGAACCCACAAACTGGGAGATCATGACCTGACCCCAAGTCAGATGCCCAACCAACTGAGCCACGCAGGCGCCCTGCAGATACTTTTGATCAGGTTGAGGAAGCTCCTCTCTCTCTATTCCTGGTTCATCAAGGGCTTTTTTTTTTCTTTTAATCTTGAGTAGGTGTTGGATTTTGTCAATGGCGTCGGACTCTTTGCGAGCGCCGTGTGCTTGTGCGCACCTCCGTTAACGTGTGGGGCAGCCGCTGACCGGCCTGCAAGTCCACCTTGCACCCGGGGCGCCGCGTGCAAAACGTCTTACGTGTGCTCCTGCAGTTCTGTGCTTGTGAAGGATGTTAGTGCCCGGCCTCTGACTGGTTTTGACATCGGGACACTCCAGGCATCACAGAACGAGTCGGGTAGTGCTCTCGCCTCAGTTTTTTTTTTTGGAAGAGTCTGTAGACGATTCGTGTGAATTTTTAAATATTTCCTAGAACTCACCGAAGCCGGGGCTTTTATTTTGTGGGAGATCTTAAATTACAAATACAATGTATTTAGTTGTTATAGATCTACCTGGATTTTATATTTATTATTTATTTTTTAAAGTTTATTATTTTGAGAGAGAGAGAGAGAGAGAGAGAGAATCCCAAGCAGGTTCCGAGCTGTCAGCACAGACCCTCTCGGGGCTCCAACTCACAAGCCGTGAGATCATGACCCGAGCCGAGATCAAGAGTCAGATGCTTTAACCGACTGAGCCCCCCAGGTGCCCGTAGTTTATTTTTGGGTCGGTTTCAGTGATCTTATCTTTCTGGGAGTTGGTCAGTTTTATCGAAATTCCCTGTGTTTTCTCAGCCCTCCCTTCCCGTGCTCATTTCCGTGATAACACACTGATTCTGTCCGTCTGTGTCTTCTGTTTTTTCTCCACCGGCCCAGCTAAAGGTTTGTCAATTTTGTTGATTCTTTAAAAAGAAACCAATTTCTGGTTTCAGTGTTTTTACTATTGCTCTTCTGTTTTCCATTTATTTATTTTTGTTCTATTTTTTATTATGTCCATTATTTTCCTGGCTTTCGATTTAGTTTGCTCTTAATAGTCCTTAAAGTGGCAGTTTAGGTGATTGATCTGAGATCTTTGTCTTCTCATGTAGAAGTTAATCGCTCAAAATTTTGTTCCAAGAATTGCTTTAGCTGTAGCCTATAAATTTTAATATGTTTTGTTTTCATTTTCATTCACTTTTCTAAATTTCCCATTTGAGTCCTTGTCTGACCCATTGCTTACCTAGAAGCGTACTGTTAATTTACAGTATCTGTACAGGTCTCAAGTTTTCTCGGGTCTTCGAATGTCTTACAACGCCTTATTGAATACTGGGTATTTTATTTATTTGTTTTTAATGTTTTTAAGTTTATTTCTGAGAGAGAGAGACAGCGTGAGCAGGGGAGGGTCAGAGAGAGGGAGTCACAGACTGACACACGCTCCAGGCTCCGAGCCGGCAGTCAGCACAGAGCCCGACGCGGGGCTCGAACCCAGGAACCGTGAGATCGTGACCGGAGCCGAAGCCGGACGCTGACCGACTGAGCCCCCGGGCGCCCCAAACCTGGCGTGTCTGTCACACAGCACATCTCGTCAGGCCAGGTGCCTTCGAGCGCTCGCTCCAGCGGGACCACGGCCGACACGGGTGGATATTTGGTGTTATTATTCTCAGGTGTGTTAACTCAGTTTTCACGTTTGTTACGATTCTTCTTTCACCCTTGGCCGTCGGATGCGGAGACACTAGCGGGCGGAACGGCGGGGAGCCGGGGCGCGAGCTCGCGCCGCACCGGCAGGTTCGGGTTCCCGGCTGAGCAGGGAAGCGTGAGGCCACAGGGTTCCTTCAGGAAAGGGCCGCCGGCTTCCCGGGGCCGCCAGGAGGCAGGCCCGGCCCCGGGCAGGCTCGCAGGTAGGTTCTCCCGGGCCCCGACGACGGAGGCGGGCGCTTCTCGGCGCGCCTGCGCCAGACCCCGCGGCGCGAGGCACTCTGCGCGTGCGCGGCGCGGCGGACGCCCCGGGTTTCCCGCGGCTTAGCCTCGCGCGCCGCCTGAGCCCGGAAGTGCGGGGTGTGGCCTCGCGCAAAGCAGCACTTCCGGCCGGGGGCTTGCTGAGGAAGCGGTGCGCCGGACCGGGCCGGGGGCTTGCGGCCCCTTTGGGCAAGAGAGAGGCGGAGCTCGGAGGCGAAAGTGGGAGCCGGCCGGGCCGAGCCCCGGCGCCCGCGGTCGGCGCGCCAACTCCCACCGCCAGAGCGAGGCGTGGCGTGGCCCCGTCGACCTCCGGCCTCTGACCCCCGACCTCGCGGGGCGGGCCGCATCGCGGCCTGGCGCGGTTTCGCGGGGACGCGTTTCCCGCCGCACCGCGGGGCCGCCCGGACCGCCCTGGAGGAGGCACCTTCCGGCGGCCCCGGCGCGGAGCCCTGGGCCGGGCGGCGGCCCCGGCGCGGCGGCCTGACGGCCTCGAGGGAGCCCGCGCCGCGCCCTGGCTCCCAGAGGCCCTGGCGGCGGTCCGAGAGGGCCCCGGCACAGGTGGGTGTCGTGCGGCTCCCCGGCCTTTTTGGGGACTTTCCCCCCGGGGGTTCAGGGTCTCTGGGAACGCGCAGTGGGCGCCCGGGGCTTGGCCCCACGGCCCCCGGGGCCGACTCGGCCGCGTGGCCGCCAGTTGGCGGGGTCCGTTGCTGCGAGGGTGTGTGGCCGGCACGGCCGAGCCAGGCCGGAGAAGGAGCCTTCCCGCCCTTTCCCGCGGAGCAGGAGCCGCCGTTGTGAGGAGGGGGCGGGCGGGGCGGGCCTCAGCGCGGGGCTCCAAGTGCATGGCCATCGGGCTGCGCCGAAGCGGCCTCGGCGAGGTCACGGCCGCCCCCGGGAGTGGCGCCCCGCCGCCCGCGGCTGAGCCTCCCGTCTCCCTCTTCAGTGTGCGGATGATGCCGAAGCTGCAGGGCTTCGAGTTCTGGAGCCGCACCCTGGGGGGCGCTCGCCATGTCGTGGCGCCCATGGTGGACCAGAGCGAGCTGGCCTGGAGGCTGCTGAGCCGCCGGCACGGGGCCCAGCTCTGCTACACGCCCATGCTGCACGCCCAGGTCTTCGTGCGCGACGCCAACTACCGGAAGGACAACCTGTACTGCGAAGTGTGCCCCGAGGACCGGCCCCTCATCGTGCAGGTGCGCCGCGGGGCGGGACCTCCCGATCCGAGAGGAGGGCGGGGCTTCCAAGGGCACCTGCTGCGGTGTCCGCGGTCCACCCCACTGGGTTTGATAGAGACCCTTTGGGCGCCCTGGAAGACTCAAGCCCCCGACACCGCACCCCCGGCCCTGTCACTGCGCGCTGTCAGGTCTTTGGGAACAGTGCCCTGCTCTGTGTCCAGAGTCCATGTTCCCAGCCTTGCTACAGTTGAGACAAATTACGTGGTTCTGTGTTCCCCCTCCCGTGGCCTGCGGACGCACCATATGTAAACTTTCAGGACGGGGTGATGTCCTGCAGGCAACCCTGGGACGCTGTCTCCACTGGGTCAGGTGTGGACCCCCGTGGGGCCTGGTTCAGGTTCGAGGCAACTTCCTTGTTTTCCAGTTCTGTGCCAATGACCCAGAAGTGTTTGTCCAGGCGGCTCTCCTGGCCCAGGATTACTGTGATGCCATCGACCTGAACCTGGGGTGCCCGCAGATGATAGCCAAGCGAGGTGAGTTCTGTTCTGGGTTCGTGTGTTGAGCACCCGCATTAGGCTGGGGTGAGGCTCGGTGCCACAGGGTGCCCGGATGGAGGCCAGGGTGTGGTGACCCTGCTCCCACGGCGGGGGCAGCTCAGGGGGCGTCCCAGCCTTTTGTTTGCTCCTCCCTCTGGAGACGGCTCTTCTTCGCTGGAGGGACGGGGCTCTGCCGGCTCCCGGGATAATCCCTTCCCTTAGCCCCCCCGGGGGGGTCACTGGGCGCCATCTGGGTAAATGTGCGTCGCTGAAAGTTTACGCTGGCCGCCCGGCGTGGGGTCATGCTTTCTTCACTGAGCCCGAGGGGTTGCTGGCTGGTCAGAAGCTGGGGGAGGGGAGGATCCTGGGCAGCAGCCCCCAGCTGTGGTGCCGAGAAACTGCCCGGCCCCGTGGTTGTTGCCGCCCCTCGGGTGCCTGGGGGGAAGGCGGTGGTGCTTGTGCCCTGTGTGTGGGGGGGAGGTGCCAAGGGCCATGCCTGTCTCCTGCAGGTCACTACGGGGCTTTCTTGCAGGAGGAGTGGGACCTGCTCCAGAGAATGAGTGAGTTGGCTGCGGGTGTAGGCGGGGCGTCAGGCTGGGGCAGGGTTGGCGAAGCAGCTCTGACACCTTGGCTGGCAAGTCCCCGTCCTGGTGCGCTCGCTGCTGCAGGACGAGCCCTAAGTCGAGCCAGACCCGTAGGTGCCAGAGGGAGAGGGAGGGGTCCCCACCCCTCCAGTGCCCTGGTGGACAGAGGCGGCGGGTCTCAGCTCCCCGCAGCCTGCGTGCGGGTGAACACCACGCTTCTCAGAAACCGACTTCTTTTTCCCAGTTCTGCTGGCACATGAGAAACTCTCTGTCCCCGTCACTTGCAAAATCCGTGTCTTCCCAGAGATTGACAGGACCGTGAAGTACGCTCAGATGCTGGAGAAGGCCGGCTGTCAGGTGAGGGGGCCGAGCACCACTCCCCGGCCCCGTGTCCTCTGCACCTGGAGCCAGGTGTGGAGGGGCCTGGACCCCAGGAGCCCCCTTGAGCAAACTCTGGGGGGTGAACTGGAATCCTGGTGACCGTCAGGTGGGACCTGAGGAGGGTAGAAGGTGGACAAGCCCCAGCTCACTTCTCTGTACCTGCCAGCAGCCTTGAGGTCAGGTGGTTGCCAACCTGGCCCTCCCTCAGGCGTTTGGAGCTGGGCTCGGGGGTGCTGTCACTTCCAAGACTGGCCCTCCTCAGACAAGGCTGTGCCTCTCGGCTCCACCTCCTGGGTGGGTCCGTGGGAGACATGGGGGGCAGGGGGAGCGACCTGCCAGCCTCGACCCGGGGGACGGAGACAGTGCGCGAACCGGATGCAAGGCTGCCTTTGCTCCGCTCTGCGTGGGAAGCAGATGCCAAAGCGAGGGGGTTCCCCTGGGGCCGGCTTGGGGTCTGCGGCCACAAGTGGGATAGAGCCTGGGCGCTGCTGTGTCCCAGCTGCTGACCGTGCACGGGCGCACCAAGGAGCAGAAGGGGCCGTTGTCGGGCACCGCGTCCTGGGAGCATATCAAGGCTGTGCGGTGAGTGGACACAGAGGGCAGACCCAGGGTGGGGATGCAGCCTGGCCCCGAGACCAGGTGCCCAGCCATTCGGCCGCCACTAGTGGGGGGTGATGGGGGAGGTGACCAGGGCCAGTAGGGAGCCTTGTCGAAGGAAGAGGAGCATGTACTGGCTGGGGCGCGGCCCCTGGAAGTGAGGGAACCGGGTTCTTCTGAGCATGCGCCCCCTGCCCCCGACAGGAAAGCAGTAACCATCCCTGTGTTTGCCAACGGGAACATCCAGTGCCTGCAGGACGTGGAGCGTTGCATCCAGGACACGGGAGTGCAGGGGGTCATGAGCGCAGGTGAGGTCGTGACCCTGTGGGCCCCCCGCTGGCCTTGCTCACAGGCTGACCTCAGCATGGGAGGGGGCGGCCCTCTGGGCACGGGAGTGCCTGCAGCCTCAAGCCCACGCCCCCACCCGCAGAGGGCAACCTGCACAACCCTGCCCTGTTTGAGGGCCGCAGCCCTGCCGTGTGGGAGCTGGCCGAGGAATATCTGGACATCGTGCGGCAGCACCCCTGCCCCCTGTCCTATGTCCGGGCCCACCTCTTCAAGCTGTGGCACCACACGTGAGTACGCTCTCGAGGCACACCCCGCCAGCTCTGGACCCCACCTGGGGTGTTGGGGGTCCCAAGGGGGTGGGCTGCCTGGACGGGGGTGGGGGGGTGTTAGCCGCGTGTGACGGAGCCCCTGCCTTAGGCTGCAGGTGCACCAGCAGCTTCGGGAGGAACTCGCCAAGGTGAAGACCCTGGAGGGCATCGCGGCCGTGAGCCAGGAGCTGAAGCTGCGCTGCCAGGCAGGTGCTGGGGCTGGCAGGGCCGCCGGGGGGGGGGGCCGGGGGCGGGGGCTCCGTGACGAAGGGCCCTCTGGGCTTTGCAGGAGGATATATCCAGGCAGAAGGAGGGAGAGAAGCCAGGGGGCGGCCTGCCTTTCTTCCACTGGATCTGCCAGCCCTATTTCCGGCCAGGGTGAGCTGAGCTGCACAGCAGCGCGGGGGCGGGGGTGGGGGGGCACAGGACAGGGCTGCGGGACCCTGGCCTGCCCTTCGCGGCCTCAGCGGAGGCTGCTGGCGGCTCAGTCCCATCTCTTGGTGTCATGCTTGCTTCTTTTCTATCGCCGGGTGCTGGGGTTTTACGTTTTTTCTCCACAAGGGGATTCTCTCCGATTTCCCATCCTGGGCGTGTCCGTCCTGGGGTCAGCAGGTTGACACCCCTGCGCTGCCCCTGGGGTCCTGCAGGTGAGCTTGGCTGCCATCTGTGGCCCCCAGGCCCGGCCGCGGCGGCACAAGAGCCAAGCTGCCGGGGCCGCCAGAGGGCTGTGGGCACGTCCTCTCTCACAAGTGCCCCGGCTCTGCCCACCACCACCCTTCCCTTTCAGGCCCAGGGAAGGGAGCAGGGAGAACGGGGGAGCCCGCAGCAAGCGGGCCCTGGAGGAGGAGGAGGGGGGCACAGACGTCCTGTCCAAGAACAAGCAGAAGAAGCAGCTGAGGAACCCCCACAAGACCTTCGACCCGTCGCTGAAGCGTGAGCCGTTCCCGCTGCCCGGGCCGGAGGAGAGCCGTGGAGGGGCCGCCTTCCGGAGAAGGCCCGCCTAGTGGCGAGCGCGCCGGGGTCGGGGTGGGGGGGGGTCCTTGGGCCGGTGGGCCGCAGGTTGCCAGCAGCCCCGGGGCCCCCTGCAGCCTGCCCCCCTCGCGCTGCCTGGCCGGCCCCAGGGGCAGGAACCCCCACCGGCAGGAACCCCCACCGGGACTCGGGAGGAAGCGGCAGCTGGGGGATGGGTTCGCCTGCCGAGCCAACAGGTTTTTGTTCCTTTCTCAGCAAAATACGCGAAGTGTGACCAGTGTGGAAACCCAAAGGTGAGTCTGGCCCTGCTGCCCAGGGCAGAGCGCGGCCTCGGCAGGTAGCGGGCAGGGTGGTCCCCTGCTGACGCCGCCTCACAGGGTCCCTGCGGGAGCGCCCCCCCCGCCCCAGGCTCACCCGCTCTCCTGCGTCCAGGGCAACAGATGTGTGTTCAACCTGTGCCGGGGCTGCTGCAAGAAGCGAGCTTTCAGAGAGGCCGCGGACTGCCCAGGTAGGGGCACCTGCTGCCGTCCGCGTGTCCCCTCTGGGGACAGTGCAGCCTTTGACCTCCTGAGCCCCACTGCTTCCTGCTCCTCTGCCAGGTCACGGATTGCTTTTTAAAACCAAACTGGAGAAGTCTCTGGCCTGGAAGGGAGCCCAGTCCCGGCTGCAGGAGCCTCAGCCGACAGGGTCGGGGGACCCAGGCAGCTTTCCCGAGGTGGTGGGCAGCGCCCTGGCCTGAAGGGCGGCCAGAGCCCGACGCACAGCGCCCCCCGGGGCCCAGGGCTGCCGCTGCAGCCTCATCACGCCCCGCTGGAGGAAGCGCCTTTACTCAGGGAATGTCCCGCTACTCGCCACGGAAGGAGCAGCTGGTCTTGCCCGGAAATGCTGCACCAGGGAGCAGGCTCCCAGGCCCGACCTGCCCCCTCCTGGCAACGTGTGTGTTCAGCAGTGAACAATAAATCGTTTCAGAGATGTGTGCGGAGGGCCGGAGAGCGTGTGTGGGGACGGGGGGAGCCGGCGGGACGAGGAACCTTCCGGTGTGGGAAACCTCGCCCCTCCCCGCCACGCTGCCTGGCCGGGGGACGGAGCCCAGGGAAGCAAGGTCTGTGCCTGGAGGAGCCTTAAAAGCCGCCTAGGCAGGAAGGAACGGCACCCGGGGGTGTTCTCAGGCTGTCCTTTAATGGCCGGAGGGGACCATCCGCAGGGGCAGGGAGGCCGTGCCGCCGGGAGGGGCTCTGGGCCCGCAGAGGGGAGGCCGGTGGGTCTTTCCTTCCCGCAAGGGCCTGGACCAGCAGTCCGTGTGGCCAGGGCCCCCAGCACAGGGCACAGCAGGGTGGAGGGAGCAGAGGCTGCATGTGGAAGCCCCGGGGGGGCGGGGGGGTCACAGGTGGCACCTCCAAAAGTGTCGGCAGCGCCGGGAGGCCCACGCGTCCGAGCCCGGGGAGGCGCAGGCGCACAGCCGTCCTGGGGGCCGCGGGCCTCACATGTTGGTGCTCATGCGGGACTGGCTGTTGGCCGGCGTCAGCTCGCCTTGGCTCCCTTCTCGGGGAGGGGACTGGGGGGGAGACAACGGCTGCTCAGCTCCGCAGCCGCACGTGCGCCCCAGCCGCCCGCAGGCCCGCGCCGCCCCGCCCTCACCTTGACGTGAATCTGGTTACGCAGCACC
The DNA here is from genome assembly GCA_017311185.1 of Proteles cristata cristata. Taxonomy (NCBI): domain Eukaryota; kingdom Metazoa; phylum Chordata; class Mammalia; order Carnivora; family Hyaenidae; genus Proteles; species Proteles cristata. The sequence goes on from JAESUZ010004244.1 coordinate 73,082, forward strand.
GCCGCCCGCAGGATCATGGCTTTGGCACGCCGCTGGAACTCCTTCCCCATCAGCAGGGACTTCTCAAACGTGGTGCTGCGCTGATCCACATCCCTGGCGTACAGGATCTGTGGAGGCACGGGGCTCAGCGGGGTCCCTCGGGGCGCAGGGGTTCCCTCCCTGCACCCACGGCCTCGGCCCGAGCACGGCCACCTTGCTGTGGGAGTCGATGCGGGCGTTGATGAGCCCCTCCAGGATGAGCTGCGTCAGCTCGTCCTCCAGGGCCGCCACTGTGGTGTTGAAGGCTGCGGCCATCTTGTGCATGTCAGCCGACACGTAGGGGCTGAAGTACTGCGGGGCAGAGGGTGCGTCAGCGTCCTGCGGCCCCAGACCCGGGCCGGGCGCCCCACCTCCGCTCTGTCCCCTCACATCTACCTGGATGAGGGCACGGTTGCGGATCTGAGTATAGAGGGTCCTGACGTGGGGAGCCAGGTACATGTCCAAGAGCAGGTTGTCCTGGTGAAGAGACCACCAGCCTCAGCCACCAGCTGCCCCAGGCCTTCGGCCTTGCCCGCCCTCCACACCTGGCAGGTCTCTCACCTTCATCTCATCCAGCATCTTTAGGCACGAGGCATACTTGGACTCGTAGAATTTAAAGATGATGTCCCGAACCTGGGGCTCCAGCTCCAAGAATAACTTGAAAGAGCTGCAGGTGCAGACCCTCAGAGCCGGCCCCGCACCTGCCCACCCGCTCCGCAGGCCGAGGGAGGGGCCGGCCTCAGGCTCCTGGGAAGGGCCGGGCCCCCAAGAGGGACTGGCTGCGGGACCAGCACCCACCCCGCACGCACCTGCTGGAAATGACATTGCGCTGCAGCTCCTGGCGGTCAAAGGTGGCCAGGGCACACAGGCCACCATAAACGGCCACGTTGCTGGGGGAAAGCAGCTGAAGGGCAAGAAAGGGCATCCAGACCCAACTGGTCACTGGCGGTCAGGGCAGAATTCGAGGGGGGGAGGCCCAGAGGCGAGACTGGGTCACCCCTGCCCTGCCCCTCCCCGAAAAACTACCCAGGCCTCCGCTGGGGGATACCCCGGGGGAAAGAACCCAACCCACAAACCCTCACCCTGATTCCCAAGTCCCAGCAAGGGCTCCTCCCGAGACCCTCACACTCCTCACCTCAGGGAAATCACAGTGATCGAACGAAGCCAGCAAAAAGCACTTGGCTGCCTGCTTGTACTTTCGAGCAGCCAACTCGGCCAGGCCTGGGGGAGGGTGGGGGGCGTAGGGAGGTAGAATGAAGCCTGGTGCCCAAGGGGAGCTGCCAGAGCCTCAGAGCCTCACAGGGCCATCAGCAAACGGGCCCCAGCCTCCCCAACCCCAGGCGCTCCTCGGTCCGGGACAGGGTGCCAACTCGGCACTCTCCTCAAGGGCCCGGGGAAGCTGTGCACACGTGTGGTCACTCCTGCAAAGGCCTCCGGGGCTGAGCAGGGGACCGGCAGCGAGAGCAGCTGAGAGCGACGCCTGGGCCTCTGCCCACCTGCCGCACCCGAGCAGAGCCTGGGCGACGCAGGCATCACCTGGCGCCATAGGTGTCCGAGGCCCTGACCCAGGTTGTGAGACTCAACACTCGGCAGGCACGGGCCACCCACGGCGCTGAGGTCAGCGGTGGTGTCCTTCCGCCGCAGAGCTCACCTGCGGCACACTTGAGCTTGGTGAGGATAGCCTGGGTCTGGCTGTCCCGCTCTCCACGCTGCTGCAGGGGAAAGTCGAACACCATGAGCCACCAAAGCCCCCCACGCTCCTGTCCTTTCCCGGGCCCTGTCCGGCCTCAGAGCGGCAAGGGCAGACTGCGGAGGAGGAGGCCTGCGGGAGTCAGGGGTCCCGGGGCAGGTCGGGGGCGGAGTCGGCGTTACCTCGGCGATCTCAGGAGTGGACTCGGCCTTGCTGACGTAGCTCAGCACGTGAGACCAGTTCTGCAAGTAGACGCTGACCTGGTGGGCGGGTGGGGTGGACTCAGCCCGGGGGCGCCCCCTGCCGGCTGAGGCGCGATGCGCCCTGCGGCCCCTCCCCGCGCCCACCCAACCGCGGCAGGGCGCACCTTGATGACGTTGAGGCACATGTTGATGACGTGCTTGGCGCTGGTGCAGTAGTCCCGGGCCCGGGAGTAACACTTGAGGGCATTGCTGAGGTCCCCACAGTCAAGATAGTGGTCACCCAGGTCGTCGTGGCCGCGCCTGCGGGCCCAGACATGAGCGCGCTGGGCCCAGGCCCACGCGGCCCCGCCGCCCCCGCCCGCCCCGCCCCCAGCAGCACCTGATACTCTCCTTGATGGAGTTGCCCTTGTAGTTCTTGAGGTCCGTGTCCAGCTTCTCCAGCTTCAGCAGGGCCTTCTTCCGCGTGGCCTCCACCCAGGCCGTGTCGAGGGGCGGCGGTTCCGCACCACTGTCGGGGGCGCTGTCAGGCGCACTCTGCAGCTCCCTGCGGGGGACCTGGCCATCAGGGCCCAATGCGCGTGCGCGGGGGGCCTCCCGGCCGCCCCCCAAGCTCTGGCCCAGCCGCTAAGGGGGCGTCCCCACAGCCTGGTGGGGACGCCCAATGGGAAGAGAGTCACGCAGCCACGCCGAGACCAGAGAAGCAAACTGTCATCTCCAGCTTGACGTCAGAATAACTGCGTGTCACATGCACACAGAATAGACCAGGACAACACAGTGACGGCCACACAGCAGGGAGAGTGAGGACCTAGCCCATCTGGCCATTTACCACCCTGCCTGGCTTTTCAACAACGACGGCCAGGTGGCCGTGGTGAGGCGGTGCTCCTCCTAAAGTGTCCTCATAGGGGTGATGTCACTTCCCAGGGGCACAGGAAGGGCCCCCTGCCTGGGCTGCTCCCGAGGAGGACATCTGGTGCCCGCCCCCACCCTGCCCTCCCAGGCCCCAGCGCCAGCTCCCACTGTGGCCCCCGGGGCCCGGCCCGCCCCGCCCCTCGGCCCCCACCCTGCCCTCACCTGGTGGCCTCCGAGAGCTTCCGGTGGATCTCCTCATACATGTCCACGTTGAAGGTCCTCTGCACAAAGGACAGGGCCATCTTCAGGGCCTCTGCCCGCAGCGGGGGGCAGTGATCAGCAATGAACTGCAGCCGTTCGATGCGCATAAGGCCGCTGTAGCTGGCCGCGTACTGCTCCAGATCCTGCGGCGGGTGTGCGGGGCGGGCGGAGGCTGTGAGAGGTGGAACCCAGAGGCCAAGCCCCGGCAGGAAAGGCAGGGGCGGAACCGAATGCGGACCCTCCTCCCGTTTCCGAGGGCCGCACGCATATGTGGGCCTCAGACAGACCACTAGCCAGTTCTAGAAAAGGCCACGTGGGGTAGAGCTCCGCCCGGGGGCACTGAGGGGGTGCACGGCCAGAGCCAGAAGGGCACCCCTCGCCCCTGCCAGTCCCCGAGCTGGGGAGGAAAGGAGCAGTGCTCTGTGGGTCGGGCCCCAGGAAGACCTGTCCTCGGTGTGAGGCAAGGGGCGCTGCAGCCTGGGCCGTGGGCTTGCCCATGTGGGAGAGGAGCCGGGTGCATGGTCTCCAGCTGGACACCACCCTTTTTAAGTGGGGAGCGGAACAGCCCAAAGGCTCCTGGGTGAGCGGAAAATACGGCCAGAGTGGGGAGCCCGGGCAGGGCCTCCCGTAGGGGGTCAGTCCCCTCCTGCCCACCCCGGAAGCGCCCCCAGACTCCATACCAGGGTGGGGTTCTCCACAACGTAGTTGACATCAGGTGCATTCTGCGGGTCCTCCTGAGGGTCCACATCAATCTGCATGGGCTCCACGGCCCCCTGCAACACGGGCGGGCACCTTGGCACCTTGAGCCGGACCGCCCCCGTCGGGAGAGGAGCCCTCACCGTGCCCTCTCCCCAGCGGGATCCTGTCGGGGAGAGCCGGCCATCCCTGCCCCTCCCCCCCCGGCCGGTCTCCCAGGTCGTGTCCAACGCCGCCCCGGCGAAGGCTGGCGGCTGGTGGCCAGGCAGCGCCCGGCGGCCACGTTAACCGCCCAGCTCCGGCGCGGGAAGAGGACAGCGGGGCGCCACTGCCCCCCCATTCCCTGCTCGTTCCCAGCCGCCGTCCTGACGCTGCCTCCTCCGAGCCCTAAGGAAGAAGCGGGCGCGGCCTCCGCCCGGGAGCGCCCCGACCGCGGGGGCTGCAGCGGCGGCAGGGCCCGGAGCCCGCGGAGCGGGGGGCGGGGAGGCGTCACCTCGGGGACCCTCCTGCGCTGGCCGGCCGGCCCGGCGGGCGGGGCTCTGCCCCCCTCCCGCGCTCGCTCGCTCGCTCCTGGGCCCCCTGTCCTGGAAGGTACCTCATAAAGCAGCGTACAGGCCGACAGGCTGGCGCTCAGGCTGAAGTCCCCGGCCGTGCCCGGCAGGAAGAGGTCTGACCTACTGCTGTGAGGGGTGCAGTACAGATCTGTCACTGACGAGGAGGCCGAGCTGGGGGCCGGGCTATCCCTCATTCTGTCCTGACTCTCTGCACCCCCCGACCCTGACACACAGCTGGCCTGCTGCTGAAGGGAGAAAGAGCGTTAGCGCCCGGCCGCGCCTGCCGGGCCAACGGCGGGGACCCTGCGCGAGGCCGCCGGGCCGCGAGGAGGGGAGGCCGCGCGGGGGCCCGGCTCCGGCCCGGCGGCGGCGGCGGCGGCGGGAAAGATAGGGGGTGCGGAGGGGCCGCCGGCCGCCGCTCGTTACCTGCAAGTTAAACACCTGGACCGGCAGCGGCATCTTCGCCCACCCCGCCGCGGCTCGCCGTCCGCTTCCGGGGCAGCGCCGTCCGCTTCCGGGGCAGCGCTTCCGGCTCGCGGCGGGCGGGGCGGCTCTTAAAGGGGCCGCGGTGCGGCCTGGCTCGGGCGGAGCCGGCGGGTCCCGCAGCCGCATGAGCCGTGCGCGGGGGGCGCTGTGCCGGGCCTGCCTCGCGCTGGCCGCGGCCCTGGCCGCGCTGCTGCTACTGCCGCTGCCGCTGCCCCGCGCGCCGGCCCCGGCCCCGGCCCCGACCTCGGGCCCCGGCCCGCGCGCGCCCCCTGCCCGACACGCCTCCGCCCCCCGCCTGCGGCCGGACGACGTCTTCATCGCGGTCAAGACCACCCAGAAGAACCACGGGTCACGCCTTGGGCTGCTGCTGCGCACCTGGATCTCCCGGGCCCGCCAGCAGGTGGGCCTCACCCCTGGATCCCCGCATTCGAACCCCCGATCCCTGGGATCCCCCACCCGGGATCCCGATGTAGCCGCGACCCCTGGCACCCCTTGTCCCCTCAAGGAGTGCCCCTCAGCCGGCGACTTGACGCCCCATCCCCAGGACCCGCTACCCACTGCCGTGGCCCGAGTGATGGCCGGACTCTCGCTCTGAATCTGTGGGGACCCAGGCCCCCTCCCTCCCCCCCGCCACCCTTTCCCAGGCTCCAGACCTGGGTGGGTTCTCCCAGCTAACACTGTTCCGAGACCCCAGAAACATCAGGTGGGAGCACCAGAAGGTGCTGGAGACCGCCCTCCCCTCTCCCCCAGCCCAACCCCAACCTGGCCAGGCCCATCTTGGGCTCTGCAGCTCCATCCTCGTCCACCGGGGGCCTCACAGGTTGTCTCTCCGCAGACCTTCATTTTCACCGATGGCGACGACCCCGAGCTACAGCTCCAGGGAGGTGAGTGCCCTCCCCAGCCCAGCACTGTCAGCAAGTGAGGCCAGGCCAGGGCTGTCGGACCCGGCCTGGGCCCTTGGGCAGGGCAAGACGGCGAGGCCGGCTGGGTGTCCACGTTTTGCCCTGATGTCTGGGGTGGGCCGGCAGCAGGCCTCACCCCAGCCCCCCCCATGCATCGCCGTTTCTCCAACCCGACAGGCAGTCACGTAATCAATACTAACTGCTCAGCCGTGCACACCCGCCAGGCGCTGTGTTGCAAGATGTCAGTGGAGTATGACAAGTTCATCGAGTCTGGACGCAAGTATGTGCTGGCCGTGCCCCGGCGCCCCCTTGGAGAGCCCAGGGCTGAGGCTGGGCCAGGGGGTGGAGGCCCCCAGCTGCACCAGCTCCTCCCTCGTGAGAGTCCCCACTGCCCCCAGGTGGTTCTGCCACGTGGATGACGACAACTACGTGAACCCCAAGGGCCTGCTCCAGCTGCTGTCCGCCTTCTCGCCCAGCCAGGATGTCTACCTGGGGCGGCCCAGCCTCGACCACCCCATCGAGGCCGCCGAGAGGGTCCAGGGAGGCGGAACTGTGAGTCCTCGGCCTGACAGAGGCAGCCGAGAGGGCTGGGGGGCCGGTGTCTGACCCACCCGGGGGGTCACTCCAGGAGCTCGGGCAAGCTAGGGGGTGCGGCGGGAGGAGCTGGGGGCCCCGAGGACGGGAGTGCCGAAGCGCTCTTGTGCCACTTGTGTGGGTGGTTCAAGGACGATACTCTGCCTGGTGTCTTTCTTCTCTGCAGGTGACCACCGTCAAGTTCTGGTTTGCTACCGGTGGGGCCGGGTTCTGCCTGAGCAGAGGCCTCGCTCTTAAGATGAGCCCCTGGGCCAGGTGAGTGGAGGGCATGGGGGTGCCAGGAGGCCGGAGGTGGTGGTGCTGAGGACCAAGGGGGCCCTGACCGACCTTCTGACCCCCCACCAGCCTGGGCAGCTTCATGAGCACGGCTGAGCGAGTGCGGCTGCCGGACGACTGCACAGTGGGCTACATCGTGGAGGGGCTCCTGGGCGCTCGCCTGCTGCCCAGCTCACTCTTCCACTCCCATCTGGAGAACCTGCAGAGGCTACCGCCTGACGCCGTGCTGCAGCAGGTACAGCCCGCTGGTGCTCCCACTGGGTGCTCCCGGCGCACTCACCTCGGGGACCTTGGGTTGGAAACGCGAGGGTCCCCAGCACCGCAGCGAAGTCGCCGCAGACCCGTGTTTGGGCTGCTAGGACCCAGGCCCCTGCGTCTGCTGGCTCATTCGAAGGGGCAGCAGCCGTGCTCTCCCCAGCGAACGGGCCGGCGCGGCAGGCGGCAGCCCAGGCGGCGAGTGCCGTCGTGGACCGGGCCGCAGGGAGGGCCCAGTGGCTCGGGCAGCGCTGCCGCATGGGCACCAGCCACCCTCCTGAGCCGGATGCCAGCCTCGTCTTCGGGTGGGCCGCCCCTCTCAGCCCCAGTCACCTTCGCGGGCTGTTTGCGAGCCTGCCCCAGGGGGGACCTGGAGGCCAGGGCGGAGCAGCCTGTCCCGGCTGGAGTCCTGGGGCAGGAAGAGCTGGTCCCGAGATGGTGACCTGCCCCCTCCCCTCGTCCAGGTCACCTTGAGCTACGGGGGTCCCGACAACCCACGTAACGTGGTGAACGTGGCGGGTGGCTTCAGCCTGCAGCAGGACCCCACTCGGTAAGTGGGTGGTGGGGCCGGGCTGTGATGCCACCCCCACCCCCAGCAGGCCTGACCCCCCGTCCTCTTCCCAGGTTTAAGTCTGTCCACTGCCTTCTCTACCCGGACACAGACTGGTGTCCCGCACACGAGCAGAGCGACCTCATCTCTCGGTGACCCTTGATTCCCACCCCAGGGAGCAGGAGCTTTGCTGACCCCTCCTGGCCTTGGCTCTCTCAGGCGGCCACAGCCACATCTGGGGCCACAGCCACATGTGGGCGCCCTGCAGGCCTCCCCCGGAGCCCCCGGCGGGCTGGGTGACAGGGGTCCCGGCTGCGCCACATGCAGGCTGCCCCAGAAAGGGGGAGGGGGAGACGCTGCCCCTCCTCCCTGCCCTCCTCCCCCCACTGGAGAGGGGGTTCCAGGATGAGTGGGCTCCAGGCCAGGGTCACGTGCAGTATCGGTCACCTGACCACAGGCGAGCACAGGGGCTTTCCCCGCAGGTCTCTCGGGAAGGGCCCCCCAGGCTCGGTGCCACGCTCGGGGCGTTTCCGTCTGGAGGCCGCTTCCTCGGGGGGCTCTTGGCCAAGGCCTTCTCGTTTCTCCACTCCGACTCCCACTCAGTACCTCACCCCGCCCCCACCCCGCCCCCCAAGCCCCACCAAGTCCAGAAAGCAGCAGGAGCCTCTTGTTTGGGGCTCCGTCTGCTGTGCGGCGTCTGCATCCCAGCGGATGACCCGCCCCGACTGTGCCTTTCCCCGGGGGAGAGGCTGGAACTCGGAGCCGGTACCTCCATTCTGGCCCCTTGCTGTGCTGTTGCCATAAGTGAATAAAGGCTTGACTGTCACTTCCCTCTCACTTCCCTTCGGCTTCTGTTGGCTTAAGGGACCAGCGGGACACCAGGCAGCTGCAGCTCAGCTCCGGACAGGGCCGCACGGCCGCAGCTGCTGCCTCCGGAAGGCTCCCCCCAGGCAGAGCTGCATCCCCTGCGCACTCTGTGAACCAAGCTATAGGGGGTCTGGGGGTGGGCTGCAGGGAAGCACGGCGGGTCACACACCTGTCCCAGGAGGTTAGGCAGCCCGCCCGCCAGCTTTCTCAGCACACGGACACGTGAGCAGCGGTGTACGTTGCGTCTGGGTGTGCACACGTGTGCGTGGCTGTGTACGTGAGTATACACGGCATGCACATGTGGGTGAGTGTGTGTACACAGGAGTGTGCGTGGATGTGTGCGCATGTGAGTGGCTGTGCGTGTGCACATGTGTGTGACCACGTAGGTGTGTGCACGTGTGTGTGTGTGTGTGTGTGTGTGTGTGTGTGTGTGTGTAGGGCAGGCAGGCAATACTCAAACAAGCAGATTGGCATCAGCGCAGACCGACTTCTGGACACGGCCAGGAGGAAAGTGCACGCTGAGGACACTTAGAGTCAAATGTCATGGGTCTCAGAGCCTGGGCTGCCAGGGAGGGGCTCCACGCCCCCCTCTGTCAGGGCTGGAGGAGAACTGGGGGTTCTGAACAGGGAGGACTGGAGAATTTCAGCAACAACCCCAAAACCTCCCCTCGGGACAGCGGCTCCACCTAAGAACCGCACTCTTTTTCCTTCTTACTACTTACTTATTTGGAGAGAAAGATCATGCAAGCAGGGGAGAGGCAGGGAGAGGAGAGAGAGGACAGCAAGCAGCTCCTTGATGTCAGCGCAGAGCCCACGAGATCATGACCTGAGCTGAAATCAAGAGTTAGTCACTTAACCACCTGACTCCCAGGTGCCCTACAGAGTAGGTCTCATAACGGGCATGTAGTAGATGCATAATCAGAAAAAGTTAAAATTTTGTAGGTTTCCCAGGTGCACGGGGAGTGGCTGCTGATGGGGTGCGGGCTTTCTTGGGGTGCTGAGAATACACGTGGTCCCCACTTGGAGACTCTGTTTTTGCAAATTTGGTCACTTGATAACATCTGTAATCCCAAAGTCACCGCTTGTTTCCCTGGTTGTTTGAAGACATGTGAGTAATGACCGAGTTGCCAGATTTGCAGTCCAACCGGGCGAGGCCCTGCCTCAGAGACGGCGGCCGAGCAGGGCAGGTGATGGGCTCCGGCAGGTGCGCCGGGTGCGAATCCCTGCTCTGGCACCTGTTGGTGAAATGATGAGCTCACTTAACATTTCCGAACCTCCTTCTCTCTTCTGTAAAAAAGAATCTACCAGAATGAATTAGGTTTTTTTGATTCACAGGGTTATCATCTATGTAAAGTGTGTGCACGCACATGTGTGTGAGCACCTGCATGCATGCGTTTCTCTAAGAACAATGGCTCAGTATTAGCTAACTCAGTATCGTGGCAACTTCATCCCACCGTGAACAATGGGGATTAGCCATATTCTGGGAATTGGCAGTGGTAGTGGTTACACAACTCAGCAAGTATAATAAAAACCACTGAATTGTACACTTCCAAACCACACACTTTTTTTTAATGCTTATTTATTTTTGAGAGAGAGAGAGTGCAAGGAAGGAGCAGCAGAGAGAGGGAGACAGAGGATCCAAAGCAGGCTCGGTGCTGACAGCAGCCAGCCCGAGGCAGGGCTTGAACTCACAAACCACAAGATCACCGCCTGAGCCGGAGTCAGACGCTCAACCGGCTGAATCATTCAGGTGCCCCCAAATCGTACACCTCATGCTACAAATGATGTCTCAATGAAGATGTTTCTCAATAAAGAAAGTGAGCCAGGAAGTGTTCAAAATTGGAACAGCCGATATATATTATATAATTTCAATGTATTAACAAAAACATCCCATAAGGAAATAGACAGGGTCAGGTGATCTCACTGGTGAGTTCTTTTTTTTTTTTTAATGTTTTTTTTTTATTTATTTCTAGGAGAGAGAGAGACAGCGTGAGCAGGGGAGGGTCAGAGAGAGAGGGAGTCACAGACTGAAACAGGCTCCAGGCTCTGAGCTGGCAGTCAGCACAGGGCCCGACGCGGGGCTCGAACCCACAAACCGCGAGATCATGACCTAAGCGAAAGTCGGACGCTTAACCGACTAAGCCACCCAGGCGCCCCCTCACTGGTGAGTTCTACTGAACATTCTAGGAAGGAATAATGTCAATGTTACACAAAGTCTTCAAATAGAGAAAGGGACAGTTTCCCTTATTTTGTGAGGCCAGTATGCCTCTGGCACCAAAATCAGACAGGCATGGTACAAAAACATTAATCGGCTAAATCTGAACTTTATATGGAAACGCTCGGCACGTGGGATCTGCAAAGCAGTCTGGGAAAAGGATGAGTGGAAGGACTCACACGGCCTGACGTCAAGACCCACCGTGGAGACACAGAATCGAGCCAGGGTGGCCGCGTGGCCGCAGAGGGCGTGGAGCAGAGCCCAGACGCAGACGCACCCGCGGACCGTCCTAGTGTCCAGTACAGTCGCCAGCGCATCCGACGGGGACAAGGCTTCTCAGCAACTAGTGTTGGAATTAGATTATTTGTTGTTTCTACTTAAAAGAACAAGAAACCAGCATGAAGCTTAGTCGAGACGGACTGGGTGCCAGGACGGACTGGGCGCCGGGGCGGAAAGGACGGCGCCCTGACCCTGCGTCGGTTCACATCTCACGGGGACCGTGCGGGGCAGCACCCCTTACCCCCGGGGCCCCGGCTCCACCGGCTGGAACGGAGCCTGAGGAAGAATGTGAGGACACAGTCCTCTGCCGCCCACCCGGGGCCAGAGGGACACACAGTCCTCTGCCGCGTGCCACTGGCCTGAAGTCACACGGAAGTGCGGAGAAGCTTGCGGGCCTGGTGGGTACCGGCTGGTGACACTGAGCACGCGGAGGGCGGTCACGTCCCTACGATGCACTTGTCGCTGTGAGAGGGCACACTCCTGGTTTCAGCCGGCGTTTGCCGGCGTGTCTGTGGTGGCGAGTTCTCCGACACGGACTGTGGAGCCAAGTCTGCAGCCGCAAGCAGGTTCTGGAAGCCGTAGAACGGGGAAGAAGAGAGGAGGCAGAGAAATAAACAGGGAAGGGGGGCTGGGAAGGAAAGCGCCGCAGCTCGGGGGCTCCCGGGCCTTGCAGATCTGCGGCGGGCGGGGGTCTCCTGTCTTTTAAGAGAAGAGGCCGCAAGCACTGCATTTTGGAAAGCGGGTGGTAGGGAATCACCACGGTGAGGGCTGGGCTCCCCGCGGTCGGTCCTGAGCTCAGTGTGGGCGCACCCAGCCCGCCCCGTCCCTGCCCACAGCCGACGCTGGACCCGCTCCACACACGGGGCCTCCCATCCTGTGGCCGAGGGTGGTTTCCCTCCAGCACCCCCGCCCCCTGCCCGCCCCCACCCCCACCCCCAGCCTCCGGAGGCTGCTTCCCAGCCGCGCAGCGCACAAGGCCAAGGCAGCCTGGGCCCCAAGCGGTTCCTGTAATGAGCTTGAAGCCTCGGGTCCCTAACCTGCCCCTCCTCCTCTGCCTTCGGAGAAAGCAGCAAAAGCCCCCCATGCCCAGCATTGGGAGGCTCCCCAGGAGTCACCAGGGCCCATCCCGTGAGGCGGCTGTCCTGCCCTCCCTTCCTCTCCTCATTGCTTTCTCTTTCTCCACAGCTGTGCCAGGGACGCTTGATCATACCCCCCCACCCCGTTCACGCCAGGCCCCCTCGTGTTCACACACTAGTTCCTTTGCAGTCCCGTCCTCCACCCCCCCTCCCAGCCCCCAGCCCCCAGCCCCGCCTCCTGGAGGCCATTCCTGTGTTTCAGGATATAATTGTGTGTTTGTCTTCGTGTGAAATGGGTGTCCTTTTGTGTGCATTTTTGCGCCTAGTATTTGCATGCTGTGTCTTCTGCTGCCCACCTGTTCGGGGCCGGAGCGAGCTTGCGTGGACGCGGCCGGCACGCGCTCTGGCTCAGGCGTTCAGTGCGGTGACCCGGCCCCCAGTGGGGCAGTCACCTCCCGCACACGGTGACCACGGCCTGGTTGGGTCGAAGCCACGGCTTTGCGGTTTCCTTCGTGCCCCTTCTGCACTTTGTTCTTCTGCTGCTCCTGAGGGCCAGGGTGGCCCCACGTAGGGTCAGAGTCCGACGTTATTTCCTCGCCGTGTTCGCAGCCGCGCATCCGAGGAGCACTTTGCCGGTAGCGTGGAGGGTTTGCAGTCTGCAGCCTGAATTCATCGAGATTGGATTAGAGTCAATATCAACCCCTTCATCAACGCCATGACTTTGCAAGAGTAGAATTTCCTTTACCCTCACTCTCCTCTGGGCTGTCGTCTTCCTTTTTACTCTTATGTAGTCCACTGCACAATGTTACTTTTTAAAAATGTTTATTTATTTAAGTGATATCTGCGTCTGTGGGGCTCAAACTCACCACCCCGAGATCAAGAGTCACAGGCTCCACCGACGGAGCCAGCCAGGTGCTCCCTATTTTTATTTAAAGAGTCAAGTGTTGGGGCCCAGGTGGCTCAATCTGTTAAGCATCCCACCTCGGCGCAGGTCACGATCTCATGGTCCGTGAGTCCGTGCCCCGCGTCGGGCTCTGTGCTGACAGCTCAGAGCCTCCAGCTGCTTTGGGTTCTGTGTCTCCCTCTCTCTCTGCCCCTCCCCAAATTGCGCTCTATAAATCAATCAGTCGATCAATCAATTGCCACTGGAAGCAAATGTCTATGGTGATTTGGACACACGTTTTAGCTCATGGAGAGGACAGTGTGTTGTAAATCTGTCTGTTTTTCACCTGTTCTACTCTGACCCGAGGGGGTGGGTTGTAGCTGTTCCTGAGGAAACACTAGCTGTTGGGAGCGTCTGCTGGGCCTGAGAAGACCGAAAGTCACCTAAGCTGGGCCAAGTCCCGAGTGGGCCATTGGACTCTTCTCCATGCACTGAGCAAGGCCGCAGGATGTGAGAGCCCAGTGACCTGAACCCCCAGAAACCGTGTGCAGGCTGGGGCTGCCTCCCGAAGGGCGTGGGCGCAGGCGCTGGGCGCAGCCTGCAGGCAGGAAGCTTGATGCCCGCCCCTCCCCAGCTCAGCGTCCCTCGTCCTGATCCTGGGAGTGGCCAGCATGGCTTCTCCCAGGGGCATTGCCTTACACTCACCCTGGCAGAGCCTTTGTGCCTCGGCCAAGCCTGCGAGAACACTCCCTTCCTGGGAAGAGCTTAGTCTCTTGGCAAAGGAGATCCGCAGGCAGGTCTCCCCATCTGAGCCTTATACATTATGCTATCAGCCCGTCGTATGGGGGGCGCAGGGGTCCCCAGGACTTTTCCCATCAGAGGAGCCGCCGGCATCTGAAGGCAGGCGGTGCGCAGGCCCCAGGTGCTTCCAGGGAACGGACCCCTGCTCAATAACCCCGACACCCAAGGCCTGTCTCTTAGTCTCCAAAGCCCTGGTGCCAGGCTGTGAAAGAGCCACCTTCTGAGAGAGGGGAGACCCCCCACCTGTGGGAGTGGGTCCAGGGCTTTGGGGGGCGGTGGGCACAGGCAGCGGTGGAAGCCCCGAGAAGGGCTGTGATCGTTGCCTCCAGGCCCAGCTGACTCAGCCGGTGTCCCGGGCTGAGCGCGGCCCCTGCCCAGGCGGCTGCCACTGTCTCTCCGCGGCTCTGGGACCCAGCGACGGGGCGAGGACTGGCCGCGGCGCGTGGAGAAAAGAACCAGCAAGCCCGCACGGCAACAGCCGGTGGGCCTGTCGATTGGCCTCTCGGGCTGTGGTTCGTGGCTCACGCTCCAGCTCGGGCCGCTGCGTCCCACGTGGCCTGACAGAAGGTGGCGTGAGGAGCCGGCTCCCAGACCCTCGATGGAAACCCTGCAGGAGCCCTTTCTCTGTGGTGCCCACCAGCCTGAACACCTTTCCACACGGAGGTGCCGGAGGACAGTCCTGGCGCTGGGCCCAAGGCACCCCTAGAGGCAAAGCCTCCCTCAAACTGAACCCCTGGGTGGCCTGAGGCCCAGACCCCACCCCCTGCTGGGAGCACAGAGGCCCGTGAGCAGGAGTGGGGGTGGGGGGTAGACTTGAGCTTGGCACCCCACATGGACCGTCGCCCTGCAGCCGCCTGCCACGCAGACCTTCTGAGAACCAGAAAGACCAAATGGTGTCCGGGTCTGGGAGTCCTTAGGTCTCTTCAATCCCCTTGGCGTCCAGGAGAAAACAAAACACGATATTGAGGCGGCCCTTGGCTTCCCTCCCGGTGAGGTGAGCAGCCCCGGCCTCACTTCTGGGTGTGAGCAGAGGCTCCAGCCCGAGCCCGCGTGCTCAGGTGCAGGTCTGCAGGGTCCCCAGAGGCACCTGGCCCACAGCTCGTCGGGGCAGCCAGCGTGCTGTGGCCGTCCTCCCGAGGCCCGCCTGGGTGGCCGGCCGCGGGGACCGCCAGAGTGGACCCTAAGCACAGTGACGGGGGTGTGGCTGTGCCTGAGCAGCAGCTCAGCCCAGGGTCACGGACGGCCGCCCGCCCTCCGTCCTGCTCCCGCACGTGCGCCTGTGTGTGTCTGCTTCCACGTGTGTCCCCATGAGTGAGCCCCAGCACATGTGCGCACGTTTGCACGTGGTGGTGCGTGCATGCACACACGGCCAGGGAGGAAGGACCGGCCGCCGTGGCCAGGTCCCCCAACAGGCTCCCTCTCCCTCCTGTAGCTTTCTGTCAGCTGCACCTGCCTCCTGCCTCCTCCGGGAAGCCCCCTTGTGCTGCCTTCAGCCTGGTACGGCTCTGGCTGCTCTGTGTCTTGTTAATCCCCGCTTACAGACTCGGGGTCCCTGTGTGCAGGACAGGCCACTGTCAGCAGTGCTTTCCTGATAACCGTGCTGTTGACTCGACACAGCACTTGTGCGGATGTTGGACGTGGGCCAGCTGGGGGGCCAGGGTCGCGGCTGTGACCGTCTGACTGGCGCCCCCCGCCTGTTCTTCCTACGACTCCGCCACCAGCTCCCAGCACACTCACGGCCTTTGCTGTTTGCCGCCCAAGCTGGCTCTCACGTTGCCTTAGAACGTGCCATTCATTCATCTGCCGTCATCCCTTCGCCCCGCAGGCAAACCCTTTGCCGAGAGCTAGAGAAACGACGGTGGGGGCGCACCTTGTCCTGCTGGGGTTCAGCCTATCACGAGCCGCAGAGCAGATGTGGTGGGGGTGAGGGCCATAGCTGGGCTGCGGGAACCCAGAGGGGTGACCGTCGGAGAAGCTGATCCCCTGGCTCGGCTTCTTGGGCCCAGATGCCGAGAAGGTCGAAGGAGCAAAGAGCCACGCAGGCCACGGCCAGTGGGGCGAGGGAACCGGGGACACGGGCAGAGCCCGAACCGGTGGGTCCTGGTGGGCACCAGGCGGCAATCGGAGCGTGAGGAAAGGTCTGGAACTCGTGCAGGCTCTGGGCTGAGCCGTGGGTGACGGCAGGGCCATGGCTCTGGCTCTGGGTGCCAGGCGGGTCCCAGGCAGGCGGCCGCCACTCAAAAAGAAGCCACTTGCTCCGCGTGACCAGCACAAGGGCAGCCCCTCTCCGCATCCCCCGCGGCACCAAAATGCCCTTGCCTGGGAGACGGCCTTGGTTTCTAGGCACCGTGTCCACATTCCAAGGGTGAAGAGGCCGCGCCTATCTGCACCTCCCAGCCACAGAATTTTCCAGGTGACGCCAAGCCCTTCCAATGGAAAAACTGTCCAGCCCGGGCAGCAGGGTGCGATCTGGGCTGCAGGGGGGCCCCCTTACCAGGCCTTTCCGGTGCCCAGGTCTCCCTGAGGCCTCCCTGCCCTCCCTGAGCACAGCCTGGAGCCCAGCCTTTCCCAGTGGGCGCCCAGGGGCCGGCCCTTGGTGGGAAGCCCCTTCCCTTCCGAGCTCCCTCGCCCCGGCCCGGCCCCAGCCAGCTCTGGCTCCGCCCCACCCACCCCGCTCAAGCGTCCCTGGCCCGTCCGGTTCCGGTTCCGGGTGGGTGTGCTCAAGGGTGCTCTCCTCAAAATCGAATAAAACCTCCCTCCCTCTCGCAGACCTCAAGGATGGAGCCTGAGAAGGAAGCTCAGGGGCCTGGGAAGGACCTTGTCCAGCTGCAGCCAGGCCTCTCACGTGGCGCACCCCCCGCACACCTCTCCCCGCCCCCCATCTCACAGCACCTGCTGCGCGGAGAAGGGGTCCGCCCCCCGGGCCCCCAGCGCCCTGCCCGCGCCATCCCCCCTGCCCCTCCCACCGGCTGCCCGCCCCGGGGTGGCCCCTGGGCCCCGGGCAGCAGGGAGTCAGTGAGGCAGGGGTGGTGGTGGGGGGGGCACCGGGACTGAACACAGGGAGGCCCAGTCACGTGGGTTTCCCGGGGAAGGGGATGGCGGGAAGAGCCTCTCTCTCACGCCGTTTCCCTGCAAACGAGAGCAGACATGAGCGGTAGCCATGCGGTAGCTGGTAGCGGGGCCGGGGGGCTGGGGCTCCAGGTTTGCTTTATTTTTTTATTTTTTTAATTTATTTATTTTCAGAGAGAGCACAAGCAGGGGAGGGGCAGAGAGAAGGAGACACAGAACCCCAAGCAGGCTCCTCGCCATCAGTGCAGAACCAGATGTGGGGCTTGAACTCACAGACTGTGAGATCATGACCTGAGCTGCCATCACGAGTCAATGCTTCCCTGACTAGGCCCTCCAGGCGCCCCCGGCCCCCAGGTTTGCTTTTAAGAAGAGCAGATGGCAACTTGGTCCGAGGGAAAGGCTCCTGGGGGGATGGGACAGGTCCCCGGTGAGGGGCGGCGGGGTGGGGGCGGGGGCGTACTGCAGCGGGAAGGGCCAGAGTCAGGGTCTGCAGAGAGAGCCGAGTGAGAGAGGCCACGTGGCCCAGAGAAGGGCCAGGAAGCCCAGCGAGGCCGCGCTGTGTGCAGCAGCGTGAGCGCGTGTGGCGGAGAAGTTGGGCTCCAGGCCCTCGGCGGCGCCTGGCTCACCCTGAGTGGGCGGGACGGGGACACC